>NJDD01000563.1:145336-190246 GCA_002245505.1 Calephelis nemesis
CACACAGACACACACAGACACACACAGACACACACAGACAGACACGTCAAACTTGTAATAATTATTATTAGGTAAATGAGTTCAATACAGACAAATTTTACATTTGATAATGGACATAATAATAATATGGACAGATTTGGGACTTTTTTTTTGGGAATTTATAAGAAATAATTTCAAATAGAAATAAATGGTGATTTACTAAATATTACATATTAATGATATTGCTAGTTAAATGTTAGTAGGTACATACTAAATCATTAGAATCACTATCTCCATTTTTTGTAAAATCTAAGTGTAACCCGTAAACCTCCGCTTCGTACCTGACCGCCTCGTTAGTCGAGTGGTTAGCGTACACGCCTAAATCCATCGATCAACCGCGAGGCTCCGGTTCGATTTCTGACACGTACTAGGTACCGTTAACTAACACCCATAACACAAGCATTTTATAATTTGTAACAACAGGCGTGTTTACTTTTTGTTGATTGCCTTTGTGATCTATCAGTCTGGTGTTTGACTTGACTTCAATAGATCTCGGGTTCGATCCCCGAGTCGGGCAACCAAATAAAATGTGGTTTCTCAAGTTTCTAATAAAAAAGAATGTTTTCCATGATTGGATATGTTGCCCGGTTAGTGAACGCTTGCCACCTATCACATTGTGGAGCTTAACGTTTTCGGCTAGTCGTGGGTGACCTGGTACCTCTGTCTATCTTCGGGCATGCGGACGTGAAGATATTTTTTTAAATTTATTACTATTGAATCTTTCAAACCAGAATCTACATTAGAGTTTCTTGACTTCTTATGGTCCTTACCTATTACTATGCAAAATCGTATCGGACAGTAAATAACAAACAATAAGCTGCCATATTAGGTCAAAAGTTTACATTATAAATCGATAATGTGTAGTGGTGTGTGGTTAGTAGCGGTTCAAAAAACGATATCGAAAACTGGTTAGTTATGACGACAAAATGTGTTTGGTTTGTGTTTTTTTTTACTTATACAGGTTGTTTTTTTAAAACTTGTAAGACTTTCTTGATTCGTTGGTGCACAGAAAAAAAATGAAAAAAAATATTTACGAAATATGTGTGATAAAAAGCTGTTTCAAAATTGTTTAAGCACTTCAACAGATTCTACCACACTGTGATGAGCATATTTTTTATATTTATATATAAAATATTATTTAACGCACACTTTAATATTAAAAAAATATTTAAATGAAATATTTTTTTTTATGACATTGCATTGAAGGCAAACAAGCAGACGGATTTCCTGATGGTAAGAAATTTCCGCCGCCTAAAGACACCAAAGGTGGTAATGGTGCGTTGCCAACCAGAGACCGGAATGTTAGGCCTCGAGCAAAAGTAAGTTTACCGGCTACCTTACCCTCCGAACCGGAACACGTCATGACGTTATGGCGGCAGGAATAGGTAAGGCGGTGGTACCAATCCGGGCGAGTCACTGCAAAACTCTACCACCTAGTCAGATGTCACGGTGTTAGTGACGGGAAGCCTATGCTCGCCTCTTACGAGCTGCCTGGCAAAGGAAGGCAGATGGTCTATTCTACAAAGGAGCCCGGACCAACACGGTGAAATTCAATTAAAATGGTTTATTATACAAAATTTTAAAATGTAAATAAATTTAACCCGTACCAACCGTAAACTATCACCGTGACTAAACCTAGACAGGTAAAAGAAGAAATGGCAAAATAAATTCCCGTCAAACAGAACTATAATCTATCTGCCTTGTACTACTGTCACTGTTATCAAACTACTTAGCAACTACGATTTCTGGAATTATAATAAACTAATATTAGTTTCCGGCGTGGTTAATGGTAACATAGGTTTGTTTTTCTGAATAAAAACTTAAACCCAGTTACCATCTATGTGTACGCCAAATTTTATAAAAATCGGTTCAGCAGTTTTTACGTCAAGAAGTAACAAACAAACATCGTTTTGTTAGACGTTGACACTAATACCAGTTTGTGTTACTTTGGTTAGGTAGATAGTATTTCGGTAAAGCTTACCGTTTTCGGAAAAAAATCCAAAAAACCTTAAACTTTTGAACTTCGATCTTTTTTTGTCTATTGTTTTGGAGGGCTATTACCTATACAGGTATGCCAGTCCTTTATAACTTCGAGCCTAAGCCGCTGTTGAAGCACAGAGGTCGACAAGGATTTTATTTTATTTACAATGTTAAACCCAAGGTCTCTACGAAAATTTGGTTCTGTCCGAACTTCGTTATTTCATCATTATTTTGTTTCACTTAACCGCATTAACAGAGACAATAGTTAATAAAAATATCGACTTTTTAAACCCACTCACCCCCTAAAGTTTATAAAATTGCAAAATTAGTGATATGCATAATAGTAGAAACGTTTTAAAAGTTGGTTGTCGCAGTTTTATTTTTTATCATTAAACGGTAATAATTGATTTATAAACGATAGTCAACAACATAAATATCTAGTTTTTATCGCTATTCACATCCCTACAGTCAATAGAATTGCAAAATTGGTGATGTGCATAACACTAGAAACGGTTTATGAGTTTACAAGTTGGTTGTCGTTATTTTTTATCATTAAGCTGTAATAATTGATTTATTTCACAACATCCTACATTCAAGGTTATAAATAATCAGTTGTTTTTATAACATTTTGTTGCAAATATATCGTAAATAACGAGTTGTTTCGATTATTTTGATGCAAATGTAATAGAGGATAAATCTCATGGAGTTTAATAAATTTTATCATTAAATGACTCATAAATTGTCTACTTCTCCGTTTGGAATAGTTTTAAATTGTTTATCGTGAATATTTCTTTAGGTGGGAGTGTCTCAGTGAAGTATTTGTGTTACATTTTCCGCATGAGCAAGATGTATTCTTGGGATTTATCATATTAATTAGAAACCGATATCAACATTGCAGGTGAGTTCACGGTATTCACACTTTTTTGTTTTTTTTTTATAATACTGGCTGATCCGGCAGACTTTGTTCTGCTATTTTTTATGTGATTTTAGTAAAAAAAATTGGGGTGAGTCACCCTTGTCACTTAGGGGTATGAAAAATAGATGCTGGCCGATTCTCAAACCTACTCAATATGATTACAAAATTTTATGAAAACCGGTTGAGCCGTTCCGGAGGAGTTCAATCACGCACACCGTGACACGGGAATTTTAAATACTAGATTTTCTGTTACGCTATACTATAGCCAACCGGTTTTAGTTTTCACATAAATGTCAGGGTTTTTTTTTTGATAAATATATACCTACTTCTGTTTTATTTTAACGTTCAGTACATACTTAATTGGTTGTAAGTTCACGACATTTTAAACGATTTCAAAAAGTAGGTTACACTTAGCTTCAATTTTTTTGTATGTTAATAGTAATCTGTTATTTTTGAGCCGATTTTATTTTTTTTGAAAGAGCGTTATTCCCCAATTTATCTAGGGTTGTCTATCCTTTAAACAACAAAAATTGTAGACAAACCGAAATAAAATAATATCATTTTGGGTTCTTCATCTTATACACAAGTATCAAAAATTGTTTTTAAAAATGTTTTATGTATAGATTTCGTTCTAGGGCTGTGTAAAATGTGTAATGTGTACCTAACTATAGATATTGTATTTTATTTAAGCATTATATTTTGTATTTTGAAACTATGTTCATTCATTGTATAGTATATTCACTATTTTTTTTATTACTATTCTATTTTTTTTGAATACGTCATAATATTAAAATCGAAGTCGGTTCCGCCAAATCTCATTACATGAGCTTGAGTAATGAGGCCACCGCTTTACCCAAGAGCCTGACATGACTTAATGACGACTTATGACTGATGACTAATTATAATTGTTATAAAATTTGATGCAAATTTCTACTTGACTAATGGCAAAATACTAGCGTGTAGGCCAAAACCTAAAGAAAGAAGTCGGTTATTTGTTTGATGCTATGCAGTAGAGGAACCCTTGTAAATGGCGGTCGACTGTATATTAAGGTGCTGTATATTCAACGCATATTACGTATATATGCGGCGTATTACTTCACGTGTGGTAGTTACGAAATAATTCCCAATGACGTAGGTCTAATATAGAGCATACTCTTCAGAAGACCCATCTTTTTTTTTATGTTATAGGAAGGCAAACAAGCAGACGGATTTCCTGATGGTAAGAAATTCACGCCGCCTAGAGACACCAAAGATGGTAATGGTGCGTTGCTAACCTGAGGTCAGGATGTTAGACCTCGAGCAAAAGTAAGTTTACCGGCCACCTTACCCTCCGGACCGGAACACGTCATGACGTTATGGCGGCAGGAATAGGTAAGGCGGTGGTACCAAACCGGGCCAGTCGCTGCGAAACTCTACCACCTAGTATAAGTATCTGAAACTTGTACTCGGAAGCTGTAAGAGATGTTAATTTTAGGGCAAATCTCGATTCGTCAAAAGTGTTTGTGCAAAGAAATATCATTATTCGGTAGGTAAGTACCTAGTAGTTTTGTTTAAAAATCCTGACACTTTGCTCACATAAAATAACAAGGCGTTTTTAAAAGTTTTTGATGAACATTTAAACTTATTGAAATAAATAAAGTTTTAACTATTATCAATTTCTGAATATTTGCCCTTGAATCTTCAAGTGTGACTTGTTTTGTAGTTAAGAGGGGAAAGAGCAGTTTTCTAGGAAATAAGAAAACATCAGTTGATAATACCTTATATAATGCAAAAATAAAAAGTTTGAAGGTGAAATAATTCAAAATAATAACCCGCTTCTAAATCAGTTCATTCCATTAGGAGCTATAGCGCCTTATACAGAAATATAAACGTCCACTGTCTCTCTTCCTTACTCGCACACCAGTGAAGTAAAACTGATAATATTCCCTTTTTTCGTCAGAGGTCAAAAAATCAGAGGGTCCCGTGTTGGTCCGGGCTCCTTTGCAGAATAGAGCATCTGCCTTTATGCCAGGCAGCTTGTTAAAGGTGAGCATTGGCTTGCCGTCACTAACACCGTAATAGCTGACTAAGTAGTAGAGTTTCTCGCTCGTATTAGTACCACCGCTTTATGCGTTCCGGTCGCCATAAAGTCACTTGACGTTTTTTCGTCGGTTTAAGAAGTACCTAAGTAATGATTGATTGTATTATGTGAGAAATTTAACTTGTTTCAGAATGTTCTTATTAACATTTTTATTTATAACTCCGGGATTGGTCCGTGGTGACCACAGCAGAACCAATCAATTGTCCAATCGGACTACGATAGTTCACTTATTTGAGTGGAAATGGAAGGATATAGCTGATGAGTGTGAAAGGTTCCTGGCACCAAAAAGCTTTGGTGGCGTTCAGGTAATGTATAGAAACTCTTATAGGTAGGTATAGATCTGAGGTGTACATAGTCTTGGATTAAATCAGTATACTAGATTTTCTGATGATAATGAAAATAACTCTATAGAAAACAAAGATGTTGTATTTTTAAGTGGAGAAACACTTGTATTATTTTATGTATTACTTATCTATTTTTACTAATATCATAAAGAGGAAAGGTTTAATATTTTCTTTGTTTGAAATGAACAGGCTCCGAAACTACTGCACCGATTTCAAAAACCTCTAGAATGCTACATTATCCCTGAGTGACATTAGCTTTGTTTTATCAAAATCGGTGCAGTAGAAGCCAAGTTACGCAGGCGAAGCTGCGTGAAACTGCTAGTATATAGTAAAAAATGAATTTCCATTTCACTTGATCATCGCATCACGCCTAAACAATTGGACCAATTTTGCTTATTCTTATTGTGTTGTGTTAGTCATTTTCAGGAAAAGGTTCGTATATTACTATACGAACTTTATTTTTGGATATTTTTTACCAAGCGCTGACGATGGAAAATATCAGATATTCCAAAGCTTTGTTAAATCAGTTTTTATGATATTGGCAGGCAAACAAACAGACGGATTTCCTTATGGTAAGAATATCACGCCGCCTAGACACACTGGAGGTGGTAATGGTGCGCTGCCGACCTGAGGTCGGGACGTTAGGCCTTGATTATCGACTACCTGATCCTCCAAACCGGAAAACGGTAACGTCGAAAACTGACGTTATGGCGACCGAAATAGGTAAGGCGGTGGTACCAATCCGGGCGAGTCGCTGCGGAACTCTAGCACCTAGTAAAATGATACGATTAATAACAATAGTTTGTAATTCAAAACAACAGTTATTATGTCATTTTCCATTAATTTATAAGACGCTTAAATCATCGAAACCGCATGGACTTAAGACAATGATAGAAAAAATAAAGTGTGATAGTATATAAGTGATTGTAATACTAATAATAATAGCGGATTTTCACCAAGTGCCGATGACGAAAAGTATTAGATGTTCGGTAATACAAATAGGCATAGAGAATGGTCAACTCAATATTTCAATAAACTGCTTCGAAGGTAAACAATAATTATCTAAATAAGTCTCTACTTAACATGGGGTAATTCAACACTTATTATTTTAATTTTATCGCCTCTGTAGTCTAGTAAACCTGTGTTGGACTTGACTTCAGGTTTCTAGTTCGATCCGGGTCGGCCAACTAACAGCAAACATGTTTTCTCAATTTTCTTATAAAAACTAACGTTGCCCAGTATTGGATACGTGTCCTGCTGGCGACAGGGTTGCTACATTATGAAACGTAGTGTCAGCTAATCGTGGGTATCCTAGTTGCACTTTTACCTCCTTGTTTGCGGATACGGACGTGAAGGTCTTTTATTTTTTTTAATAAACTTTAAACAGTCTTGAACTTCAGGAAATGAACTTGTCCCCTTTTTAATGACCAAGGCGTGCAAGGTTAGATTAGGAGTTAACAAATATTAGTTTAGTACTATGAAAACTGATAACGTTTTATCACCCGTATTCAAGAAGCTTAAGTACTTGGCTAAGTAATGAAAAACGCTGCGTGAAGTACGACATTTAGCTATGCGTTTCTTACGTCAAGCCATCTATTCATGAATAATACTTAGTTCAATATTAGTTATCAATATTCTCATATAAAAAGGTAGGTCATGATTCCTAAATCGTACCATATTAATTTTATCATGAGTTTTTGTGATAAGTATACTTAACAACGCATTATTTTTAATCTATGTTGACATTATCATTATAAATGATATTATCCAATTTATGCAATACTAAGAAAGTTAAGGGGTTCACCCCGTGTTGGTTCGGGCTCCTTTGCAGAATAGACCATCTGCCTTTCTTGCCAGGCAGCTCGTAAAAGGCGAGCATAGGCTTATCATTACTAACACCGTGACATCTGACAAGGTGGTAGAGTTTCGCAGCGACTCGCCCGGATTGGTACCACCGCCTTACCTATTCCTGCCACCATAACGTCATGACGTGTTCCGGTTCGGAGGGTAAGGTAGCCGGTAAACTTACTTTTGCTCGAGGCCTAACATCCTGACCTCAGGTTGGCATCGCACCATTACCATCTTTGGTGTTTCTAGGCGGCGTGAATTTCTTACCATCAGGAAATCCGTCTGCTTGTTTGCCTTCCTATAATATAAAAAAAGACGTAAATTTATGTGGGACCATCTCGGGATCATCGGCTATTTTTTGAAAATAAAAATCGCCTGTGTGGTCTAGCGGCCTGGCGTCGGAGTTAACTTCTTGAGGTCCCGCGTTCAATCCCCGGTTCGGGTGACTACAAAAATAGAAAATGTATATTTTCAATTTTCTAAAAAAATTACATTGCCTGGAATTGGTTATGTGCCCCGCAGGTGATAGGCTTACCACCTAATACATTGTCTTCGGCTAGTCGTTGGTGTAATGGTTGTGCCTTTGCCTACTGCTTCGTGGACATGGACGTGAAAGATTTATGCTTTACTAAATATCAAATCCCGACGTGATGGTGAAATAATTGGAGTCATTTTTTTGCAGTTTGGCAGATTATTTGAACATATATAGTACCAGCTGTTACCTGCGGCTTCACCCGTGTTTTCACAGGAACCCGTTGGGTAGTTGGGATTTTAATCCCGCTACTTTTACTACTACTCGGGCTACTTTTAAGTAGCCTCTATGTTAATCCAGGTCACAATCTATTTGCGTTCCAATTTCCAAATTTCAGACAAATCCGTTCAGCCATTCGAGCGTGAAAGAATAACAAACATCCATACATACATACTCTCAAACTTTCGCATCCATTACATAAAAACTAGCTGACCCGGCAGGCGTCGTTCTGCTAATTTTTTTCACCCTCATCACTTAGGCTTATAAAAAATAGATGTTAACCAATTCTCAGACCTACTCAATACGCTCACAAAATTTCATGAGAATCGGTCAAGCCGTTTCGGAGGAGTACGGTAACTAACATTGTGACACGAGAATTTTATATATAAGATGAAGTGCTAATGTGTTAGTAGGCGCATAACTTACGAACGACTGAAGCGATTTGGCTAAATCTTTTTTTGTTGTATAACATTGTCAGAAAAAGGTTCTTATGAAAAGAAAAAACGGGAAAATTGCAGGAAAATGGGAAAAACAATACTTTATTTTTTCCTATACAAATTGAAGTCGTGGAACAAAGTTCGCCGGGACAGTTAGTTTATAATATTAGTAGGTTTAGCAAGCATTTTCCAGTTGCATAGTTCATCAGGTAATTTCTAAAATATGCTTTCAGATATCACCACCTAACGAAAATTTGATCATTCATGTTGACGGACAGAGGCCATGGTATGAGCGTTACCAACCCATGTCCTACAAATTAACGACTCGTTCCGGTAATAAGGATGATTTTGTGGATATGACGCGTAGGTGCAACAAAGTAGGAGTAAGGTAAGTTACGTTAAGGATAGCGTCCATTTGGACGGGCTTGGACGGGGCACATCGCAGCGCAATAATCCGCTTAGATCGCTTGCATACATTTTGTAAGGAGCAATGCCCACTGTGCCGGGGGCACTCTGTGCCGGGGTGGATTTCCGAGAGGCACCCCGCACGTATTCCCCGAGGCAGCCTACAGTGACCAAAGATCACGATATCACTACCTATTAAGAATAGAGTACTAATGGCATTTAACGCTAAAGTTTAGTATGACAACTACTAGAGACGCAACCACCCACAAAAGATAGCGCTGCTTTAAAATTTCAACATTTCGACAACAGTACAAAAGAAATCACGATTAAAGCCCGGTGAAGCTGTAAAAATAGCGAGGTTGGCAACGCATTAGACATTCCAAAAAAAAAACACAATATACTAAGAAGTTTTGTCGCTGAGCCAGCATGTAATTTTTATTTCAGAATATATGCGGATGTCGTGGTTAATCATATGACAACAGATAATGCTAACAATGTTGGAACTGGTGGAAGTACCGCGGATTTTGTGAAGTATTATTATCCAGCCGTACCGTATACGCGGGAAAATTTCCACTATCCGTATTGTGAGATAAATAACTATTATAATGTATCTGAGGTTGGTAGTTAGCTTTATCTTGTAAGATTTGTGACTGTATATTTTACAGTTAGTAGTTTACGATAGACAGGGTTAAATTTATTTACATTTTAAAATTGTTTGTAATTTATAAATCAAATTATAATAAATATAAAAACTATTTTTTGTATGAACATTAACACATTGTGTACATAATTAAATAATTACTTTTATAAATATTAAAATATTTCCACGCCACAATGTGGTAGAATTTGTTGGAAATCTTAAATAGTTTTGTAACAACTTCAATACGCATATTCCACAAATAAATATATTTTCTTTCTTTCTTATAAAAAGTCTAGCTAAAATAGTTTGGATTTCTTACTGTGATGCTTCTAAGCCCAAAACATATTTTTCTTAAGAATTTACTGATGTTTTCCATTTATTTTTGGAATAACTACAGCACTGGTTTTAAGTTTTTGCTTTTCTATTATCACTAATTGCCTCTGAAGTCTAGCGGTCCGGCGTCGGACTTGACTTCTTGAGGTCCTCGGTTTGATCCCTGGGTTGGGCAACAAAAAAAATTGAAAATAACTGAACAAATATGTACGTGGAACTATATATTTTCTGTAACAAGGTGATGAAAAATCACGTGCGCCATATGACACACATGGTTTTCATTGCTGTTAAGCTATGCAAATATACATCAAGCTATTGGACACTACTGGAGGTTACACTCTTAATAAAGAATTAATGTCACTTAGAAATATTGCTGTCTAATGTTCCAGCCTCTCTTTCAGTCTTGTGAAATCAAAAAACTAAGTGGAAATAAGAGAGAGGCCGTTGTATTGGAGAGCCAGCAATATTTAGAAATTACATCAGAACCTTTACTACGAGTTGGTATAGATAACGTTCTGTAAGTTTCGTGTCGAAATTTGTGACAATTTTGGTCTTAAAATGTGTTTCTCTTAATTACCAGTAGAGGTATTGCTCAAAGATTTTATAGAAATAGTTTACAGAGACGGTAGCAAGTATTGTAAACTTAGCAAGCTGTAAATTCATGGTAAGGGCGTCTTTGTTAGGAGTGTAAACTTCAGTAGTAGTCTATAGCTTTAATTTTTAATTCTGGCAACGTTATAATTTTATTTACAGTTAATCAATTTTATTAAATTAAATATTCATATTTCACAGGTACGAAATTGTCAATTAGTAGGCCTGAAGGATTTAAATCAAACTGAAGAGGACGTTCGTCGTAAAATTGTGAAATACTTCAACAAATTGATTAATCTCGGTGTTGCGGGATTCAGGTAATTTCCCCTAAGCTCGGAGTAAACTCTCCACATGAGTAGACAAAAGGCAAAGTATTATTGAACTAAATTATATACCTATGTAGTCATTGATTTCTACTATTTCTGCTATTCGTCGATGGAAATTTATTATTATTTATTTCCAACCTGGCAAAATTCGTATCGCTAGCAGCTACTAACAATTAGTATTGGAAAAAATAGTTGTGTTTTTTTTTCTCTGAAAATCTCCCGGTTTTTTTTTATAACAACCTTCTCCTGATAGTCATTAACTAATGATTCTGTCATGTTCCGATTTCGAGGGTAGGGTTGTAGGTAGACTTGCACAATAGGCCTTCCATTCCGGCCTCAGGACAGCGACGCACCTATTACATCTCCATAGATGTAATAGGTAGGTGGCAACCGTGACCTATAGACACCATTGTCTATAGGTCACGGTTGCCACTAACAATCAGGAAAGCCGTATGCTTATTTGCTGACATCTCACTTAAAAAATGACAGTGACATGTTCCGGTAAGAAAAGTATTGTAGCCGGTAGACTTGGTGTCTATAAGCTATTGTCGTCTTTTACCATCAGGAGAGTTTCATGGTTCTTCGCTGCTTCGTGTCATTAAAAAAACTTTATAAAGTTTTTTTTTGTCATTCCAATATTTGCAAACCGCTAAAACAAATTACCAAAACATGTTTCTCAAATAACTGATAACAATGCTTTGCCATTATAACTTTCTTTTCGTACTTCCTAACAAAAGAAGGTTTCTTTTTCCTGTAATATCCCCGGTAAAAGGAAAGTGTAAAGAAATACCAGGGAATACATCGATAGATGCTAAATTTGATATTAAAAAATGGACTCTGTAATAGGATATTGCCGCATCTACTGTCCCTGACAACATCGTTCCACCCATTCTGTTTGTATAGGAAAACTTAAAGTGTTTTTCCTAGTTTTCCTTTTTTCTTATTTTTTAAACCTTCCCTGGGCCAAATTAGCCACACCTAGCTGTTCTTGAGTTTCAGCGAGACTAACGAACATCAATTGATTTTTATATTTAAGAATTTACAAGATTGCTCGCCCAATTAATGGTTTGGCGGCTTTTGCTTCAAATGAACCAAAAAAGCTATGCAATGGATTTTTCATTTCCAAATCATTTACTTAGAATAAATAGTGTCTTATAGATCAGAATATTAACACCAATTATTTTTAAACCTCGACCACTTTAAAACAGGGATGTCACGAGTTTGACGTTTCTATGTCTGTGACTGTCGTTGGCATCATAAACGAATCCATTCCATTCAATTCAATTCAGTCCATTTTGAACGAATGGACCGATTTCGATGTATTTTTTTTAAGAATTCCGCCGTGACCGGGATCGTTGTTATCTACATTACTGGTAGGTTTTATGGATTCTTTTGAATGAAAGCTGACCTTATTCGTTACATTACTATTAGGTTTTATCAGTTGTTGACAGTTTTATAATTTTATGTTATATATAAGTAAAATGATACAGTAACTTTCAGAGTGGATGCTGCCAAACACATGTGGCCGAACGATCTCAAAGAGATATACAATCGCGTTTCAAATCTAAACACCGAATACGGATTTGAACCTAACACTAGACCTTATATCTATCAAGAGGTCATATATTATGGTGGGGAGCCTATACGTCCAGAGGATTACACTCCACTTGGCGATGTGACCGAATTTAGGGTAAGTAGGTACAATATGGCATACTTAATGTGACCATATCGAGATTTTATCGATAAGGGGTTTAATAAATATCTGTATATACTATACAAAAGGTATATTTAAACAAGGTCCCTAGGCAAGTTACATAAAATTTAATCTAACCCCAAAGTATAATATATATAGTAAAGCATGTTTGTCTTTCAAATACTCTAAAACCTTATAATAGTCTTTCTTATATAGTTTTGCTTTTATACATTTTTAAACTTATTTAAAGGTAGATCTCTAATAGTGTCATGTTCTGTAGGGTTGCTCTTGAACCTCGATTCAAGCAATATTGGAAATTGGAATCGGGTATGTCATTTTAGGTACTCTTGTATATAATACTGACGAATTATTAACATTTAGAGTAAATAATAAATTATTTGAACGTATTCATTGAATTTATTTGTAGCTGAATGTTAATGATCCGCTAGTACTGTGTTCATAAGTACCTAAAATGACATATACGATTCCAATTTGCAATTCGCATGATATCGAGTTTCAAGAGTAACCCCATTGGTCTGGAGTGTAGGGTAGCCGGTAGACTTGCATAATAGGATTTCCACGCCGGCATCATAACAAGCACCGGAAATGTCAATAGGCCACGGGCCTCTAAAAAAGCTGCGTGCTTATTCGCTGACCTTTAAATAATAAATACATACTTATGGGTCGAATACACTACTTCCTTTTTTGAAGTCAGTTTAAAAACGGTTTTATCAACAAAAACGGAACAGTCTAGAATGTCTAGATAAAAAAGGAGAATTTATTTACGAGGTTGTATTTATACTAAAACTAAAAATACTGTGGATAAATAAATTATATACATATAAATATCAACTTTATAAAGTAACAGCTTTTCGAGCTGAAACTTCTTTGCCGACGTATGAGAGACATTTGCTATCACATTTCTCTGTTACGTTCATTATCCTCTAATTACTCTTCACAAAAAACCGCTGTATGTTGTCGCCCAACTTCGTACTGCGTTCTTTATGATAAATTATTTGTAATTATCAACTTTATAAAGTAATAGCTTCTTTTCAAGCTGAAACTTCTTTATCGACGTAGGAGATAAATTTGCCGTCACGTTTCTCTGTTACCTTCGGTCATTGGCCTCTAATTACGCTCTACGAAAAAAACACTGTATGTTATACCCAAGTTTCGTACCGAGTTCTTCGTGATTTTTGTTTGGTTGGCCAGTATATCTCCAAAACAGCTAAAACTTAAGCTCGTAAAGTAGTTTGAAAACCAAATCTTTTTGGTCCTCAATAAAAGAAACCAAAAAGAAGTAAATTTGTACATTAGTACACACACATTGTTTTTCAATATATATTATTTCTCTACAATGTGATGGCCTTGAGAGTTCTTAGTTGCAAGCTCTTTAATTGAACATAAAGACTAGTTTGTGAGACTAATCTCTAGAAAGCATTTATTTACTCTTCCATTAGCAGAGCCTCTCTAAAGTGTTTTTATTCCAGTAATACCCATTAATACATTTGATTTACAAACTACTAGCAGCCAGCTTCGCACGAGAAGACAAGCTACTATATACAAGTAAACCTTCCATTTGAATCACTTTATCTTTTCAAAAAAACGCATAAAATCAGTTGCGTAGTTTTAAATATCTAAGCAGACATAGAGACAGACAGCGAAAACGTTTTTGTTTTATGCTATGTAGTGATATGGCTTAGTTAAGAATCTTCATTATAATAATTATCCCGGCGTTACTAGCCGACTCAGCGAACTTCACATCGCTTGATTACTAATTTGGTCGAAATTCGACCACAATAAATTTTAACATCTTGTTGATAAGAACGCAATATTCATTTCTCTAGACCGCAAATTGCAAATTCTTGCAAATTGGCAAGTGGACAAATAGTTTTGACCGCGGGCCGGTAAGTTAAAAAAAAATTCTAGTGGCGGGCCAGTAAATTATAATTAATCTTGAGGCGGGCTGGTTTATTAAAACACCTAAAAATAGCAGTAAATCAATAGTATTTTAACTTTTAACATTTCGACCATTTAATTTTTTTTTAAGGAGGTTCATATTTTATCTAAAAAAAAACCTCGGCGGGCTGGATTTAAACCTCTCAAGGGCCGGATCCGGCCCGCGGGCCGTAATTTGCCCACCCCTACTATAGACAAACTACTTTGATCTTCTTTCCTGAATAGTTAGTGCGCCATCTGTGGTCTTTTATCGTCAACATGAATATATTTGTTTGTGTGTGTCAAATGCATGGTAGTGTGGGTAATGTTTTATTTATTGATTTAATGTACTTTAAAAACATTATTATTAAAAAATATTAGTGAACCCACCACCATGAGGGTTGGTGATACGGAACAGAGTACCCTATGTCAGGAGACCCTAAAGACCTAGCACCCTATGTACCTAAGGCCCTAGATGCCTACCAGCCCTAGCCCTAACATAAGGTTTAATATATACTTATATAGATAAGTGCGGGATGTCTGTACCAATAGACCTACGGTAGCAGACGGAACCCTACGGGTAGGATAGGTGGTAAGGAGGTGGTGATATACTCAAAGCAGATCAAGCAAGCTCACTTGACCAATTAAGGACTTGAAGGTGTCTTCGCCACTTTGAGGGGATGGTAAATGAGACAAGAACCAAGGTTCTAATCTGATTTATTGAAATATTTCCGAAGTATATATACAAAGTTTATATATTATAATTACACCGACACACACATTCATACAAAATTCTTTGTGTCTCATCCGTGTAAGTTGCGGATGCAGCATCTTCTAGTGGAGAAACATCAGGACGTGATTGTATGTGTATTCCGCTGTCCTCCTTTCAGTGGCGTGGCAGCAGTTGTTTGTATGTTTAATGTGGCTTTGGTCACGTTGAACAATTAGCGTTCTGCATTTTTCCTACACGTAAACTTTATGTGTGCCAAATTCTATGCTCCTGTGTCCGCGCAATGTTCGTAAAAAGGGGTCCAAAGTTTTGACATCACGTATTAATATATAGATTGCGTCAGAGTTTAAGGTATCATGCCGATCACCTTGATGGTGGCCTGTGGCGTGAGATTTCGAAGACTTTTTGTACCCCGCACAACACCTTTGTGAAACTAGATACCAAGGGCGGTATTTCCAAACGATTATGACTTAAGAACCTTCAAGATAAGAGACTCATTCCTAAAAGGCTGGCAACGTGTGTGTGATACTCGTGGTGTTGCGGATGTCCGTGGGTGGTGATAATCATTTTCCGTTAAGTGACCCATTTATTAATTTGCCGCCTCATAAAAAAAAAATGCGTACAATGTTCGACAGTTAATAACTTTTAATTAGAAAAATGTTGACCATGAACTTTAAAAATACTAATACTACAAATACCACAAGTAATTACTTTGATACGTCACCCTGGATTCACTAGAAAATATATATAAAAGTCGCTCTGTTGTGTAATTAGAAGAAAGTAGGAAATAGAAAGAAAGGCTATCCATGAAACGTACAAAGTGCTACCAGTTATGAAGTTTTCGGAAGTCAATTGACGAAGTTTTCGACTATGTATATCCGATCTAGTGATGAGTGAAGCAAGGTTATATATCAAAACATTTTTATTTTTTTCTCGGTCTTGCTTGTGCAGCCTATCTTGGTGGGCTAGGATTATTATTATCATTAAGAGTTCGTTTAAACCTACCCCGAGGATTACTGTGACCTAACTAGATCTGTTGTGATCACAACTCTGACTCTTTAAGCTTAGATTAATACCGTAAGGCCGACAGCTTCTAAGAACTGTATAATGCTCTTGGGATTGATCAGCTTAAGATCTTTGAAATTTATTAAGTGCCCCCNGCCCCCCCCCCTCAGATGCTTACTTCTAGACTCAATGAACGCGGGACAGACGCTGGGCTAGGATACAAACATAGAGATTATTTAGACAACCTTTTCTGCTGCCTGTCAAAAGTTTTTGTAATGTAAGTAAATTGATGACGTATAAAATCTCAAATACAAATTAAAGCTGGAAAAATATTATCATCCGCGGCTTACGGATGCCGCTTACAGCTGCGACTTTAAAATATGCACATACCGTCCGCGAACGCTTCCTACCGACATAAACATCTAATGCGCCAGATATTTTTCGGGAGTCCGATCGCTCAAGGTAACGTCCGATAGTTAGCACGGCTCAGTGAACTGTCATTATCTAGACACCCTGTAAAACGCGGCTGTCTGCCGCATCCGATAGTTTGTTTTCAGCTTAAAGCTGGAAAAATAATATTATCAGCCGCTTCTCACGGACGCGGATTATAGCCGCGTCTGATCGGCGTGCACATGCCTACGGTTGACATAAGCATCCAGTGCGCCAGATATCTTTCGGACGTCGGATCTTTCAAGGTCACGTCCGCGACTCACGTCCGATAGTTAGCATGGCTCAGTGTATTGTCATTATGTAAGTCACGGCTGCCAGCCGCGTCCGATAGTTTGTTTCCAGGTTAACTTTAAAAGTTCGCTTCTCCCTACTACATAGTTGAACTCTGCTAGGTATATGTATTCTTTGAACCGCTTTACGATTTACATACGAAATAAAAAAGTTAAGGGAGTGCATCCCAAAGATGGAGCTAAAACTAAAAAAAATATTTTTTTGTTGAAGCTTCTAAAACATGAAATATTTTGAAATATTTTAAACATTGATTTTTTTGTTAAACCATCTTAAGCCTGGTATTATTTGTTTAAAGGTGTTTTATTGAAAATGACATCAAAATTGAAAACGACATTGTAGTTTCCTAAACCATTTTTTTTTATTCCAGACGTCTAAAAGACACGTGTTTCCAAAGTTGTAAAATCTGAGGACACAATCGTTGGTTTTATAAAAAATATACTCGTTATTTTGGTCTCGGTCTTTCAAATCACAGGACGAAGGTTGAAATTGGGTATTTAACAATGACAAAGGAAAATAACTTCTAGTCTCGTGATGTTCCATCTTTCTCGTCTTGAATTGGTCTCGCAATAATACATCTAGTCTTGATATTGTAATACATATCGACTACCAATAGACATTAAAGGTGTTAATGGTGCTTAGCTAACCTGAGGCTGAAATATAAGCCTCTTGCGTCCTCTTGCCGAGAATCCAAGCCTTAAAACTGGAACAAGATATTTTCGGGTATTAATTGTAGGGTCCTACAATCTTATCTAATTTCAATCGAAAATTAATCCAGTGATATAAAATTTAAGGCTATTTCACTAAAACAATTTACGCTCTTTATTGTTGGCACTTAGAATACACATTTATCAAATGACACTTGTACTTTTCCACAACACTCTTTATTTCACATTTTATATTACAATTAAGCTAACCAGATTTACTTTTTACATCATCATCAAGGTTTTTTACCTCAAGCTTTAAGAAAAGTATTTTAAATCTAATCAATTTTACTACTCCACTCTTTTAAAAACATAATAGTGTAGTAGACTTACTTACCTTAAGTTGAAATACCCTGATAATAGCGTTAAAAGTGAGAACTTTTAAGGGTTGTATAAAATGAATTGTGGAAAAGCATTTGTTATTATATTTTACGAATAGTTGTTATTTGAAAATTATATTTTACGAACAACAGGGTCTCTGCATCCTCACGCCAAACAATAAATAAAATTATTCTCAAAAAAGTTTTGATTTCGGTTTCGAGAAAAGCAAAATCAAGACTTCAAAACCGAGTTGGGTAATCACTAAGCGTGCAAGTTTATTTTGCGAGGATGAGTCTGCAAAACTTTCACAATTAATCAATCGTAGGACGCGGTTTGTGACAACGTCATTTCTTCGCAGCCGTTGTACACAATCTCCATTAAAATTTCACGTGTTTCAGTCGTTTCTGGGGTATATTACACTGAATAATTAACAAGTCCAATATTTTCCAAACTCACAATAGGTCGTGAACTATGGACAATAGGAATATTAGACGATCAATACTATAACGACCTTTGACGAATTTGTCATTGTAGGTGTAGTCCGTGTTGGATATATTTTTCTAATTGGAAATATTATTTTGTGTTATGTGTATTAGACCAGTTACACACTTTCGGAATTCCTTTATGAAATTTCGTTTTGAAAGACCTTCCATTAAATAACTTTAAGTAAGTATCTACGCTTATTTACTTAAATTTATGTAATGGAAGGTCTTATTTTGTGTTATGTATATTAGGCCAGTTACACACATTCGGAATTCCTTTATGAAATTGCGTTTTGAAAGACCTTCCATTAAATAAATTAAAAAAAATGTTTCAAAGTTACATTGTATAAAAAAGGTTACTACACCATTGCTGAATATTTATTGGACCAAAGTGCTGGGGATTGATTGCTCCTTATACTAATCGCTTATTAATAATAAAGTATAATGTATGATTTATTGCAACATAACATGTGTAGATTAAGGGAAAAACGACAAGCCTGCTGAATTTTTTTTGTGTCCGCGTTCCGATCCGGTGGTCATTTTCAGGATTATATAGACTTGTCACAAGTGAAAAAGAAAAGAAAGAAAAGAAAAGAAAAAATATTTATTTGCGGAATATGAGTGTTACAAAGATGTTACAAAATTATTTAAGCGTTTCAACATATTCTACCAACTTGTGGTGTGCAAATATTTAATAGGTTTTAATCAAATTACTAATTTTAATTATTTAATTACAATCTACAACACACTGTATTTTGTATTTATTATAAGATTATTTATTAATACAACAATTTTTAGAATGTAAATTAGTTTATCCCTGTCTACCGTAAACTACTACCGTTTCCAAACCTAGCCAGACAGGAGAAGAAACGGCGAAACAAACTCCTGCGTACCCGACATTCTGCAATTATTAATCATATTAGAAATACTAAATTATTTATTCTTATCTGCAAGAAAATCTTTGACACTGTAATAATTTTTCTCTAAAAGTAAGTTGAATACCTTTTTTCGAAATCTGCTTAATGGAAGTGATTTAAGATTATCAGGAATTTTGTTGTATATACGAATTGACATGCAATACACATTATTTTTGTAAATGTTGATTTTTTGGTTAGGCACATGTAGTTTCTCACTATTTCTAAAATGAGATAAACCTAGGACTTCAGCATTCGTATGAAACAAATGATAATGTTTTTTTACAAATACACATACAGCCTACAGTGCCTAAGGTGTATGTGAATTAAAAGATTTTCTATTCTAATCTAATCTAAAAATCGGTATAAAATTTTCGTCCATACGAAAGCATTCAAATGCTTTCGATTCAAATTTCCTACGTCAAAATTCAGAGTATGTGTAGCAGCTCCATACATTTGTATAGATTTGCTGCGTTCGGTATTTTTGGAAGCGGAATTCCTTAATAAAATTCTGAATGTGTGTGGCGAGCCTTATAAGCTTGTTCTGTGACTAGCAGTTTTGTAGCCTATCTACGCATGGAAGCTTTCTAAGCTTTTCCTTATTTCTCTAGCTACTTTCCTAACTGACTTCTAATATTTCTTGACTCCTACATTTTTTATGTCAGTTCATGAATTTCTAAATAACTTTTGAACCGATTTATTTTTTATTTGAAAGAGCGTACTTTTGAGGTAGATTTACCAGCAAGTCTGGCTCTGATAATGAAATCCATGGGAAACCGAAGAAAAATAGATACTTTATGTACTTAGATGACATAATTTTTGAAAATGAAGACGATTTTTTCAGTTTTACTGAGTTTATTATTGCTTATTATCATTTTTCACGGGTAAGTCTCCAAACGGCCAATCGGGCACATTTCCAATCCCGACCAACATTTTTTTAATAGAAAATTCGAAAAATCTAATTTTCTTTTCGTTGGCCGACCCGGGATTTAAACCCGGGACCTCGTACAGTCAAGTTTTAAAATTATTATTTAAATTCTTAGTTTTTGCATGGGTCGTGCGTCATCTCATGCTCAAAGCCAATAATTCATTTGCATGAAGTTATTACGCGATTTCAAAAAATCGGACATAAATTATTCAAAATAAGTCATAGGTCGTCATAATAAGTCATGGTAGGATCTTAAGCTAGGCAATAAAATTCTTGCTTCCGTTCATATGTATAGACATTCAATAATTGTGAAAAAACTTCGTCCATCTTCTCTCTCCATCCCAGCAAAACTTCTTAGGTAAACAAGCAGAATCACAAGTGTCTAGGTATGTTAAAACCACTGTCATAACGTTTTTACACTTGAAAAGTCATATTGGTCAAATCGCAAACGTGTTTCGAAATTTAAAACTATACAGATAACGAAAACTAGAAGTGTCAAATAAATAACTTTCATCTAGTAGAAACTCCTTTATTACGCGGAAATCCTTCTAGAATGTTTTACAAGTTTTACGTAACGATTTTAACATTTTAAAATAGAGAAGACACGATTGACGTATTTACCATCTATATTAATAATTTCGTCAAGGGGTACGATAGACTCGATTGAAACCTTACCTGAATAATAAAACATAAAAAATAATGATTTTGAGTCGACAACATATCCGCAAAATTTGGATTGTCGAGTATTTTGTTAAATTCTGTGATTCTAATGTGTTGACAGACAAATCACAGTCGCCAACTTGAGTAGCTAATAAACGTTCCGTTTTGTGATGTGTAATAGAGAATATTCCTTTATAACCTCTTCTGAATTCTCGGATAAGTACTAATTGCAATTTGTTTTGTTAATTTATGTAACTTTACTTTAAGCGTTGATTAAAAAAAACTTTGGCAGTTTTTATTTACTATATTTATTAAACACAATGAATGAGGCTATACGAATCTATATTTTGCTTATACCTTTAATATTCCTTGAAAACCGGTGACTACAGAAATATCTACCTACATGTTGCACCTACATGTATATTATGTCACATATTACCCGAGCTTAGCAGGGTTCTTATCTAGTGTTCATATAAACGCAGGCCTGTTACGTGTATTTTTTTTATTAATTTGGAAGGCAAACAACGGATTTCCTGATGGTGCCTGGAGACACCGAAGCTGGTAATGGTGCATTGCCAACCTTAGGCCGGGATGTTAGGCCTCAAGTAAATATAAGTTTACCGGCTACCTTATCCTCCTAAATCCGCTGCGAGACTCTACCACCTAGTCAGATGTCACGGTGTTAATGACGACAAACCTATATTCGCCTTTTACGAGCTGCCTGGCACACGAAGGCAATATTCTGCAAAGAAGGCCGGACAAACAAGGGGAAAACGTGTATTGGACAGCTAGCTTAATTTGAAGTTATTATATAATATTTTTTTTGTCTACAGTATGGAGCAGAGTTAAAGAATGTATTCCGAGGAAACAACGCCTTGAAGTGGTTAGTGTCATGGGGAGTACAATGGGGGCTAGCGCCAAGCAAAACGGCGCTGGTATTTATAGACAACCATGATACACAGCGAGATCAGGATGTGCTGACATATAAGGAAGCTAAGGCTTATAAAGTAAGAAATTTTTCTTTAAAATCGGAAAGCTCTCTGTGCCTCGACTTCTTTAGGTCCTGCATTTGATCCCTGGTTCGGGCAACAAGAATACCAGAAACTGTGTATTTTCAATTTTATAATAAAACCCCGGGCGACGATTACGTTGCATAATCGTTGTCCGTGTTTTCATTGCATATGTCCTCGGTCGGCGATAAATTTGCCACCTATCACATTGACTTACAGCCCTGTTCAAGAAGCTTACTTGGCTAAGTAATGAAAAAACCTTGTGCAAAGTACAATCCAATTCATGAACAATACTTAGTTCAATAATCAGTTCTAAGTATTGTACATAAATTGGATAACTTGACGTAACCTTGCCGCATACCTAAATGTCGTACTTCGAGTGGCGTTTTTTCATTACTTAGCCAAGTAAGCTTCTTAAATACGGGTGTTATTGTCTTTGGCTAGTCGTGGGTGCCCTGGTTGTGCCTCTGCCTATTTTGTCGGGGATATGAGCGTGAAGATACTTTTACTTTACTTTTAAAATTATTTGAGTGAATGCGCAACAGAATCACCCACCAATGGGTACTTTAAAAACCTAATGACGCACAAGTATTGCTATCATTAGGATACCTTTAAACAAACATTTTTTTCAACAGGCTGCCATAGCGTTTATGCTGGCCCAACCATACGGTAAGCCCCGAATAATGAGCAGTTACTTCTTCTCGGACAGAGACCAAGGGCCCCCGAGCGACAGCAATGAGGCCATTATCTCACCCACCATTAATTCTGTACGTATCAAATTTTATGTGCAGTTTGTAGTCTGGATAATATGAGTTTTAACATATTTTTACTGTCTGGCAGAATAGCTGTTGGATAATGGTAGTACTACTTTTACTGACAATAATTTAATGCCAGTAAAAATGCAAAAACTTCAATTATTTTATTACCACGACACGATTTTATGGTTTTTTTTCCAAATGATAATTATGCTATAAATTTGCTGACTCAAAGATGATGCTACATAAACTTTAACAGTAGTACTTTTTCAGTAGTACTTTTGTTTTGTGCATCTATACTAATGTTATGATGCTGAAGAGCTAATTCGTTTGTTTGCTTGAACGCTCTCACATCAGGACCCACTGGCCCAATTAAAAAAATCGAGGAAGGCAATAGGCTATATATCAACACGCTAAGAGCAATAGGAACGGAGCACCAATGAAGAACATTTCAAAATCGTTTTTTTTCCTATTGAAAGCTTCCGTTGCGAGCGTTGCGTAAATGGTTAGTACTTACCAATGTAAATGAAGGCGCGGTTTAAAGTTAGCGCCAGTCCATAGTTATTGTTCCACGCCAACGAAGTCGCGGACGGAAGCTAGTTAATCAATACAACTTAAAAACGAGTTGGGTCATGATAACATTAATACGGGAGCTACCTCTGAATGACCACCTCGTAATAATGAGTGTCTTTCCAAAAATAATCATCCAAATCTTTTCATTATTGACCAATTGGGTAAGAACTATACGAAAAAATAAAAGTTTATTCGAATATTCTCTTTTTGAGTCATCTTAAAAAGAAAAACTGGTAGTCGGATTATGATAAAATAAATACGGGAGCTACCTCTGAATGACCACCTCGTAATAATGACCTGTCTTTTCAAAAATAATCATCCAAATCTGTTCGTTATTGACTAATTGGGTAAGAACTATACGAAAAAATATAAGTATATTCGAATATTCTCTTTTTGAGTCATCTTAAAAATTAGAAACTTTGAAAATGACAAACCAAATATTAAAGCTATGATGTGGGACGCAAAATTTCCTTCTTTAAAAACAATCGTATGAATTTAGAAAACTATTATTTCTTAATTAATTTTATATTGTATAAAAAAAACAAAGTCGCTTTCCGCTGTCGGTTCTTATCTATAATTAGATCTTTAAAACCACGCAATAGATTTTGATAAAAGAAAAACAATATTAGATAGAGTGATTCTGGGGGTAGATTTATATGGATAATAACATAGAAGTTTGTCCAATCTTGCGAAGCTGGGATGGGCGGATAGTAATATTGTAAATGCGAAAATGTGTCTGCTTGTTTGTTCATATTAAAAGTCGCAAGGGTGTGATGTTATGGTATAATTTTTATGTGTCGGGATAGTTACGATGCTGGAAGGTGTATAAGCTATTGGCCTGACATGGAAACAATTTCAAATGGGAGAGCATTAAATACTTAAAAAGTAACCTGTTAATCATATTTAGGATGATACCTGTGGAAACGGATGGGTGTGTGAGCATAGATGGCGTCAGATTTACCAGATGGTGGGGTTCAGGAACGCCGTCAAGTCTACCAAAGTCACCAACTGGTGGGACAATGGGAACAAACAGATCGCTTTTGGTCGAGGTGACCGAGGCTTTATTGTTTTTAACGGAGATGATAAAGACCTAGATGAAGTGTTACAAGTAAGTATTCTCTAATTTCGTGTGGTTCAGAAAAATTGCTCACTCTAGTGGCGTGACTAACTGATATAGCAATGAATGAATGAATGAATGAACTCTGTATTGTGCACAATTAAACTTATTACAAAATGGTAGAATTAAGTCATAACAAGAGCATATTATTATAGTTTATAGTACACAAAAGGCGGTCTTATCGCCAAACAAAGCGATCTCTACCAGACAACCTTTTTGTCTAAGGAGATTATATCAACAAAGGTTCAGTAGGTAAAGAGATTAAACATACAAAACACAATGATTATAAATACATCGCATTGGGCCGGATAGACTGCGGTTTTACTTTTATTAGTAGATTTTTTGTAGACCTGGATAGGGAAGCTAATTATTTTTAATTGATAGAAGAAGGCGTTACTTACTTTACGTTCCGAATCGGAATACGTCAATGGCGAGCACTGACGTTATGGCAGCAGGAATAGGTAAGGTGGTACCTATCCGAAAAAGTCACTGCTAAACTCAGCCACCTAGTAAGATGCGGTGTCAGTGAAGACAAGACAATGCTCGCCTTTAACGAGCTGCCTGGCAAAAAAGTTGATGGTCTATTCTAAAAAGGAGTCCGCATTGGTCCATACCAACATAAGGTAAAAAAAGTATCTTCACGCCCATATCCTCGAAGAGAGAGATAGAAGAACAACCAAGGCACCCACAACTAGCCGAAGACACTAAGTCCCACAATGCGATAGCTGGCAAGCCTATCGCCAACTGGGCACATATCCAATCCCGGGCAACGTTATCTTTGAAAATAAAAATTTTCTAGTTTTTTTTTAAGTTGCCCGACCCAGGGATCGAGCCCGGGATCTCAAGAAGTCAAGTCCGACGCCGGACTGCTAGACCACAGAGGCGACACAGAGTAAAATATTGTTCAAACCTTATATTTTTACCCAGACAGGACTTCCAGCCGGTAGTTACTGTGACGTAATATCCGGGACAAGAAACCACAACAAATGCAGAGGTATTAAAATAACCGTCGACGAGGACGGATGTGCACGTTTTCGAATATCGAAGTTCGCTGAAGACATGCACGTTGCTATACACGTGGGCCCTGAGGTACGTACAACCATCCGTAGGTATTATACCCTGGATATTACAGTAGTAATTTTAAACCCGTTTATTTGAATTAATTACTTTTCATATTTCTGTGTTAAAGATAGTAAATAAGCAAGGGGATATTTTGATGGTACAAAAAATCCGTCGTCTATAGATGTTACTGGTGCGTTACTAGGTAGCTTATAGCCGGGATGGCAGACCACAATTGTTTATGCTACGGAACATGAAAATGGTGACCGTGGCAGCAGGAAAGGATAAATGGAAAAACTTCTGCAACACCTAGTAAAACTTATGTAAATAAAATATACGAAGAATTTTTTAATTAGATATTAGATAACGGTTCAGATTTAAAATCGGAACTAAACCGCTATTTTGTGAATCTGTACTTCCGCTGTCAGATTCTGACGTTTGAGGTGTGGGCAAACAAAATGAATTTTCCATAACAATTTTTTTATTATGATCGTTATTATCTAGGTCAAATACTTAATCAGAAACACAAATTATACTTAATGATTTATGTGTAAGTAATTAGAAACATTAAATACCACACTAGTGACGGCTTTTGCTGATACTCTATGAACCTAAATCGACCTTCACCGAATTGATAATAGGATGAAACATATTTAGTAATATATTTTTAGACTATTAGAAAATACGTTAAAATGGGTTGCCAAAAAATCTGAGCAGAATATTTTTTTTTAAATTTTTTTGTTATAAATATTGCAAAAAAAAAACTACCTTAGAGCACCTTTTTATTAACTTTTTATTGTACACAACTGATATTGGGTACAAAAAAAATATTTAAAATTAAAAAAAAAAGTACAAAAGGAGAAAAAATTTCTTTTGTTGGAGATAATCTAACAAAAGAAATTTTTTGTTTTGAAACTTTTTATATTTTGTGTTTATAGTATTTGACGTATAGAAAGTGTAGAAGTTAGATTGCCTGTTATTTAAGTTGCCAAGTACTCGTATTAATAGGTATGTCGGTGTATAAATAAAAAAAAATAAACATGTGCGTTGTTTTATTAGTAACATGTGGATATAAGGGCGTTTTGCAAAAAAAAATCGAAATTACAAAAAATATGTTCTATCGAAGGTTTTTTTCAGGCTAACTATTTTTAATGCAATCTATAGTACATATATTAGATCTGTAGAAGGGTCAATTCTGTACATTGAAAATATTGAAAAAATAAATAGCAGGTGGTGTTTACTGGATCGATACCAAACCCAAATATGTAATTCAAAAAATTTTTGTCTGTCTGTTTGTATGTTCAGGCATCACGTGAAAACTAACGGTTCGATTTCAATGAAACTTGGTATAATTATAACTTATTATCCTGGGCATAAAATGGGATACTTTTTATCCTGGAAAAATACGTAGAAAAAATAACTTAATTTTTCAGTTTTATCACGCGAAGACCGACATCCGCGCGGACAGAGTCGCGGGCGGAAGTTGAAGTTGAAGAAAGTATGTTTCATTCTATTATCAACTCTATAATATGAATAGATAAATTCGCATTAAGATCGCATTGTACTTCTCTTTTTTGTTTTCCCTGTAAAAATATGCATGGAAAGGTTACTTTTATTTACTTCAACTATTTTTGCAGACAGCCGCTAGAAGTGTTATAAATGTAAAGTAAATAATTCGATTTTTGTAGACTTTGTTATAATTAAATTAAAGTATATATTGTTTTTTTTATTTCAGTCGAAAATATAAATCCTTATGTAATAAATAAGTACAGAAGAGAAGGGAGATACACAACGAAATTGAGAGAAAATTGTTTTGAAGAGATCTAAATTATTTGGCGGCAATCATGATTATGCAGATTCGCATCCTCTATCCATTTTAAACTACCTCATTTTCTCACAAAGGAAATCAAAGGGACAGATGGGACAACTATCTAACAGTTTATTTTATTATTTATTTAAATACGTAGTCAATAATTCTAGATATTATGTCAATTAAAAACTGTTGTTTATATAGTGTTTCTTTTTTGTAACTTTGCGTTTTTTTTTTATAACTTTTATTCTAAACAAGAACCATAATCACTTTTTTATGATATTGAAAGGCAAACCAGCAGACGGATTTCCTGATGGTAAGAAATTCACGCAATGGTGTATTGCCAACCTGAGGCCGGAATGTTAGTCCTCGAGCAAAAGTAAGTTTACCGGCTACCTTACCCTCCACACCGAAACACGTCATAGTTAAGGCGGTGAAACCAATACGGGTGAGTCGCTGCGAAACTCTACCACCTAGTCAGATGTCACGGTGTTAGTGACGGTAAGCCTATGCTCGCCTTTAACGAGCTACCTGTCAGGAAGGCAAATGGTCTATTCTGCAAAGGAGCCCGGACCAACACGGGGAATATGTATTGTAATATGTTGGCTATCGAAAAAAAAGAATTGTCTCCAAAAGTCAAACAAACTACAAATCAAAGTGTATTTATGAAGGTATTTGATTTATTTCTTATGTGTGTTGGCTGTTTAGAAATTTTGGCTGTTCAAATTTGTTCTTAGTTTTGGGAGGAGTTTCGGCGCCATCGTGAATGAAGATGGTAGTATTTTTTCACAATTATTGAATTTAGTGTAAAATAAGAGTAAAATTGGTTAATTTAGGTGGGAATTAATTAAATTTTGTTTAGTGAAAGTGTACAAATAAAATAATAATGAAGAAATCAGTGTATCGTGAATTTCCTCGCTGCCGCCAAATCTCATACACGAGCTTGTGTAACGAAATCACCGCTTTACTCAAAACTCAGACATGACTTTGTAAGTAGTGACTAATGACTGAAATAAAGAATTTATACGGAAGACATGAATTGAAAATATAAAACAAGAAAAGGATTTATTAATACGAAAGACATGGCTGTATGAACTCAACAACACAAGTTTTTGTCGCCAAATCTCACTAAATGAGCTTGAGTAATGAGGCCACCGTTTTACTCAAGACCATGACATGACTTTCTATGCCCAAAGTAAGGCTTAAAGAAAACAAAATAGTACATAAGATCTGTGTCAGCTTATGACTAATTTTGTACATAAAAGCCTGATTTTGTTAATTCGGCCAACTTGCTACAATTTTTAACTTGACCATTGGCAAATGCTCATCATGCTAGAAACTAAAAAATCGTCTTGAAGAGTATATAATAAGGGAGTTTTGGCGCCATTGAAAGAAAAGGTGTCCGAATTTTTTTCATAACTATTGAAATTATTGTTTAGATTGACTGAAATTAGTCAATTTTGGTGGCATTTTGTATAATTTTGTTAAGTGAAAGTGCACAGATGAAGTACTAATAAAGAAATTAGAGTATATTTCCTCGTTGCCGCCAAATCTGATTAAATGAGCTTGAGTAATGAGGCCACCGTTTTACCCAAGACCCTGACATGTGTTATTGACGACTTATGGCTAACAATTATAGTTGAATCCAGATTTTGGTAAATTTGATGCAAATTGATGGAAATTTCTACTTGACTAATGGCAAAATGCTAACGCGAATGCCAAAACCTATAGAAAAGAAAATGTATAATAAGATTTATAGCCGCTTACATGTTTGTGGCTCGACGTCACTAGCACCGTGATACCTGACTAGGTGGTAAAGGTTAGCAGCGACTTGCCCGGATTGGTACCACCGCCTTATCTATTCCTGCTGCCATAACGTCATGACGTGTTCCGGTTCGGAGGGTAGCCGGTAGCCGGTAAACTAACTTACTTTTGCTCGAGGCCTCACATCCCGGCCTCAGGTTGGCAACGCACCATTAGCACCTTTGGTGTCTCTAGGCGGCGTGAATTTCTTAACATCAGGAAATCCGTCTGCTTGTTTGCCTTCCAGTATCATAAAAAAAAGAAGTTAATTAGCCAATTAATAAAAATAACCCAGAAACGTGCAAGTGGCCCTTAGTTACTAAAAATAGTAATGCATAACGTTAACAATCGGTAATCGGTATCGGTGTAGTAGATAGTGGATTTGTTTTTCAATAACAACTGTCCGCAAATAACATGTACAGTACTAGGTACTATTTAAATTACGCGCTTTACATTTTTTACTTTTATTTTTAAACTGGCTGACTAAATCTAAATTTAAGCAAAATTAATAAATATGTGTAATTACAACTCTATATAGATATCTTTAAAATACGTTCGAATTTCAGAATCTTGACGAATATAGCTGAAGCGCATAATTTAAATAGTACTACTGTATTCGGTTTATGACTTGTTTCGCGGATCGTTTATTTTTATTTTTATCTGTGTAGTCAGCTGTGTAAGCTAGTATGTTTCCATTCAATTCAAAATGCACAAAAAAAATAATACATTTTTTTATGACAATGTAAGGCAAACGAGCAGACGGATCTCCTGATGGTAAGAAATTTATGTCGCCTAGAGACACCAAAGGTTGTAATGGTGGGTTGCCAACCTGCGGCTGGGGTGTTGGGCCTCGAGCAAAAGTAAGGTTATCGGCTACATTATCCTCTGAACCGGAACACGTCAACGGCAGACGCTGACATTATGGCGGCAGGAATAGGTAAGGCGGAACAGATCTGGGCGAGTCGCTGCGAAACTCTACCACCTAGTCAAATGTAACGGTGTTAGTGACCGTAAGTCTATGAAAGCCTTTTATGAGCTGCCTGGCATGAAGGTGATCTATTTTGCATTTTCATTATTTTGTATGCTTTTCATTTAGTTGAAAATAAGATAGTAATTTAAAATATGCCATATAGATGAGAAGTAGAATGATGCTGAGCCAGACAGCTTCAGTTAATGCAGAGATGTTAATGTCAGTTTTATTTATTAAAAAATATGGAATAAAATTTGTAAAAATTGCTTTTGTTTACATTTTTGATTTGATTTTCATTACATTTTTGATTGTCTTGTTGAGGAGCTACCGTATCTCTACCAGTACGTTCGATTCCCGAAGAAGCCAGGTATTCCTATACATGAGATGATCATTTAAATGTCTGCGTTTATGGATCTGGGTTTTTAGTCATTTTATGCTGGTATCTATTTAAGTATTATTTGCTTAGTATCGCTATCTCACTCAAGCATATAATTTGCTTACTTTGCGGTTAGATTTGATTAGTATAATTTGTCAAGGGATGTTTATATTATTTTCCTTGGCCAGTACGGCCTCACTCGCCTGTTGGCCGACTCCAATGGCCCGAGACTCTACTCTTTTAGCGCGGAAGGAGACCCGGTAAGGACCGAGCCACAGCAGCGGAGTGGGATGGTGAATGCCGATGCGGCCCCATCTCGCTACCTAGTCCGGCGGCTTGAAGGTCATTGTTTGGTTTTTAGTCGGATCAAGTCTGTGGTAGAGCAGCGGGTATCTTGGGGCATTTTCCGCACGTAAAAAAAAGAAAAAATGCAGATATATACATTTCTTAATTTTTAAAGATGTGGGGATGTGACGACCCTTTAGCCGCTTATAAATAAGACTAGTAGGTACGTAGTAGGTAAATGTGGCAGATTTCTATTTCACCGATTTGGTCAGTTCCATTGAGTCGAATAGACCATCTGGCTCATGGCAGCTCTTAAGAGGCGAGCATAGGTTAAATAGCCTTGACCTTAGAAATCTGGTAGCTGCTTGGTAGAGTGTTTGCAGTAACTTGTCCCGGTCTTACCTATTCCTGTCGCCACCAACATATTCCATGGAGGGCCGAGTAGCTGGTAGACTTGCACAATAGGCCAAACATTCCGGTCACAGAACAGTGTCGCATCTATAAAATCTTTTTAGTAATTTTGTTTATCTGTATCTATGAACATCTGTAACGCTAGTCATATTATTAATAAACAAAGACTAAAGTAAATGTAAAGTTTCTTGTGTATTAAAGATAAAAATACCAGGTTGTTACTAGCAAGTCAGGAGTAGAAAGGGCAAAACTAACTTCTCGGCATCCAAGAGTAAAAAGTCTTTTCAAGATTTTCAATAAAGTCTCTTTCAAAATACCATTACGAGCAATTTGTTCCACCATGTTGGTACGAGGTGATGATGATGAGTGTCTCGCTGGTGCCTTACTTACTTTTGAGAACAAAGCCTTCTCGGGAAGTTTTTCAATCGAGTATTTTAAAATACCACTCCGGGTAATGTGTTTTACAAAGATAGTAAGAGGTAATGATGACGAGTGTCTCTCAGTGACTTTTGAGAACTGATCCTTCACATGAAGTCCACATTCAGGGTCATGTGTTCCTCAAAAGAGGTCCAAGATGATGATGCTGAGCGTCTTTCAGATTAGTTGTTTATTTTTGAAAACGAAGCCTTCAGTTAAAGTTTTTAATAAGTGCTTTTCAAAATACCGTTACGCGCCATGTTTCCGCAAAAGTGGTCCAAGGTGATGATGCTAAGCGTCTCTCAGATGCGTTGTTGACTTTTGAGAACGGAGCCTCCACTTAAAGTTTTTAACAGAGAATTTTTCAAAATACCATTGCGGGACATAAGTTTCGCAAAAGGGGTCCAAGGTGATGATGAGGAGAGGAACAAGAAGACGTTGAGACTGCAACGCAACAAGGTGGGTGTACAAAGCATCTTTAGCGTTGAAGGCTGATGATGATCGGAAGTCAAATTTCAGTAGCAGCGATTAGTCAATTCCTTGAAGATACCTACCTCATTACTCATGACAAACGTAGAAGACTTAGAAGAATATAACGCCCTGGGGCTCTGAATGGGCCTCTGTGTAGGTAGAAAATTTTCTTTACTGTCTAGCAACTCGTCAGGGTTAATTATGTCATATCAAACAGACAAACATCTATCACATTGTGGGACTCAGTATGTTCGGCTAGTTCGGCCAGTCTCTGCCTACCTTTTCGGGAGTGTGAATATAATTTTATATGAACATGACTTCTGGTGATACAGTGCAGCAACTTACTCAGGGAATGTCTAATAAACTAAGTCTCTTGTAATTTGTTCAAGAGTACCTAAAATGACATATTTTTTTATTTTTATTTTTATAAAATCAAATTTTTTACAATAATTTTTATAATATCCGATGACAATTCACATGGTGTCGAGATACAAGACTATCCCTACTAATTGGCAACAAAATGTTTAATATCATTATTTTTTATAGCCGTTTTATAAGTCTTATCCAACAAACACGTACCCTAATTCCAATGACCTTACCAAACATAGAAATTCGAAAAACAGTTTTTTAAGTAACACCACAAAAATCGATTCATCGGTATGGTATTTTTTTGTATGTTTGTTACATGACTAGGCAAATAACGGATGGTTTTTGATAGTTCTTTTTTCAAAACATATGTCACTATCGCAAGGTAGTCATATAAATTTGGCTTAGATCCTTTGACTGGATTGAGTTATATGTAATAGAGCACTTTTTTGTACTTGATGTGATGTTGAAACTGGATTCAGATTGTCGCAGTTTTGATACGCTTAAATTATAACATTTGTTTTTTCTGGATCTTTTCATAAATAGATTATTTAAGATAGTAAAAACCAATCAATTGATTACATATCAAGTGCGTTGGATACCAGATCATTATCTCCTGCTGCTTATATAAGGATATCTTAATGGGTGGCCGTGTAGTCACTAATTAGAACGAGGAGTGATAACGTGAGTAATCTTTTTGTTTTTTGTGTTATTAGGAACATGCAGGTGGCTATTCGAAGGGTAAGAGATAACTGTCGCCTATAGATATCAAAGGTGTTGTGAGCCGGTGCCTTATAGCCAAGATTGTTGGCCCCTTGAGCAAGTCGAAAGCGACCGAGCTTCCGCCATCTTCCCTATTGACAACACTAGTGGGATAGTCTAGCAACCAACAGCTGGCAATATATTATATTATGTAGGGTTACTTTTGAAGTTGCAATATTGGAAATTGCAATCGAGTTTGTCATATTAGGTACTCTGGTAAACAACAATGGCGAATATTTTTAAAGAAAGAAACACTTGTACTGTTTTACTTATCACTTATAATTTATTACTTTGTAATTAATAGCCTACCGGTTTCGCTTATACAGAATCTTCAGGGCTAAAACTTAAATTAAAAATATAAATATTTATAAGTTTTACCAAGTGCCGACGATAGAAAATATCAAACAATGGCGAATTATTAACAGTTAGTAAATTAAAAAAAATTCTTCACGCCTATATCTCCGAGTAGGTAGGCAGGGACACCAGGGCACCCACGACTAACCGATGACAATAGATAATATGATATGCCCCACAATGTGATAGGTGGCAAATTTTCTTTTTGCTGTTCGACCCGGGAATCTAACCCGGGATCAACAGGCAGCTAAGTCCAACACCTCTAGACCACAGAGGCGATTAATACTGAGCAACACATTATTTTATCGAATTCAGTGAATTTACTTGTAACTAAATGTTATTAATCCGCTAGTAGGTACTTTGTTCAAAAGTACCTAGATGACATAGACGATTACAATTTTCAATTTCCATGATATCGAGTTTCAAGAGTAATCTTTTGTAATTGTGTTTCAAATTTCGTTTCTTTGAATATTCATAATTTTTTAAACTGGTTTCTTGTGAAAAAAGGCAACAACATAGTGCATTATTATTTTTGATACTTCGAACGTTGTGCAAGAAATTATCTCATTTAAGTTTGAATCTCCTTCTCACTTAGTTTATGCCCTAGTTCTAGGCATTAAGGTTGATTGATGTATGTAGAAAAATAGAGTGTCTTCGTTCCCATATCCCTGAAAAGATAGACAGAGACACAACAAGGGCATCAAGACACACCCACAATGTGATAGGTTGTAGGCCTATCACCAACCAAGTACATATCTAATCCCGGGCAACGTTATTTGGATTAGAAGTATGACAATACGCATTTTATAGTTTTTTGTCCTCAAACCTGGGACCTCAAGTAGTTAAGTCCGATGCCTAACCGATACACTACAAAGCCGATCAATGTATGTAGAGATTTAGAAATATAACGACGTTGGGACACGACAACACTTTATCCCGCAAATGATTATTAAAGTCAGATCAAATCAGTCACAATTAGGTGGTAGATAGCCCGGATTGCTACAAGCACATAAACTATTCTTGCCGCCATTCCAATCCCAAGTTTTTTCTTAGACTAACGTTACAACAATAACATCTACGTGATAATAAAAAAGTGTAACATAATTCTTAAGACAATATACGTTCCAAACATCTTTTTAATTTAACACTTAAAACCTAAAATACTTCATATTACGAGTTGTGCAATAATTTCAGCGATTTATATAACTTTTATCAACAGGTAAAAAATGCATGATCACAATACGAATAGAAATAAATAGTTATAATACAGTAAGCAATTGAAATATCTGACGCCCGTGCAATAGTTTCAAAGTACGGTAAGGAGCATTGGCAACACTACGTTTTATTTGATAAGTTGACGATTAACAAACTTAACCAATGAGAAACGTCGCTGTATGCAACCAATAATAAGCGTTAGCGCGAAAGCGAAATGCTTGACATCTGGTGGCAGGAAGGGACTGGCAATTGGCAATTGTCATTGTCGGACAAAATTTCAAAGCGATCGGACCACTGCTAAAATAACGTGCCTTAATAATTGTCTAATTTGAATAAATAAATGTATCAGTTAATTGAGTAAACTAAAGCTTTGATACAAGTGGTTTTACTGAGTTGGCTTAAAGGGGGCTAGGTACTTTGTTGCTTACTGTAGATATAAAATTTTGTCAGCTGTCAAATCAGTGGTTGAACTAACATCGGTGATAGACGGCTGTAAACACTGATTGTAAAATTTGGTTTGCATCCGTCTGGGCTAAAGATGGAGACAAAGTTTCGTACAACGGTGACTTTGTTGAAATGCGTGTCTAGCAAGTATAGGTCAAAATATCTACAATTTAGTTTTTAAAACGTTAGTGTTAAGTCAAAAGTTATGAGTTTATGTTAAATTGTTAATCTATGTCTCTATCTTTTACACTATCTCTACACACATTTCATTAAATTTCATTAAACAATTGCACACCACAATGGGAATAAAATATGTTGGTATGATTAAACACATTTGTAACAACTTTTAAGCACATATTTTGAAAGTAAAAAAAAATAATTTCAAAAACATTATGCCATGAAAGTTGCGACGTAAAAAAAAAGACATACATACTTACACTATTTGTATGAATTTTTATGATGATTGTTTCTAGTGCCATAAGGATGATCCGATTCATCCTTTTGCTGTCTGCCGCCTGCCTGGCTGTGGCCTACAAGAACCCACACTATGCATCTGGGAGGACCACCATGGTTCATCTTTTTGAGTGGAAGTGGGATGACATCGCTGCTGAGTGCGAGAGGTGGCTGGGTCCTAAAGGATTTGGTGGTATCCAGGTAATTTGCACAAAAACACACAGTTTAAAGATTTTTGATGGGAGACTTTCGACGCCAGCGGCAGTAGCGCGATGAATGGGGACATATATCTTACTCACCAATCATCCAGGCTAATATTATAAGTTCGAAAGTCTGTCTGTTGCTCTTTCCCGGCTAAACTGATAATAATAAAATTTGATATGTATCTATATATATATATATAGTCGGGTCCTACGTAAGTACCCGACTTCAAAGGCTTTCATTTTGAAAAAAGTAAAAAAACAGTTCTTTAGGAGTTATAATTGGCGATAAAAGGTTTTTTAAATGTATTTTACTCTGACGAAGTCGCCGGTCAACAGCTAGCAGTAAATATGTTATCAGTAATAACATGTCGATTTATTAAGTGGTAGAGAGAAACAATCTGTTGTGTTGCTAATAATTAAATGAAAATCGTAGAGATTTGTCTTTTATCTTTATAAGAATTGTCAAGGGCTAGACTTCTTTTAATAAAACTATATTTCCACAGAAATTAATTATGTACATACATAAAGAAATAATGAAAAGAGTGCTCTTAGTATTATACAGTAACTGAAAAAGTGTTGTTGAAGTAGTTATATGTTAATTTAAAATCTTATTTCATACGAGTGTCTTTGCTGTATAATCTTCTTAAGACAAATCGACACCAAACTTTTGGCACCAATTTCAAAGAAAAAGCTTTTTATAACTAAATTACTGTTGTTTTGGAATTTTCGTTATTTTATAAGTAAGCGTGAGGTAGCCATAATAATATATTTTCCTGGATTTCTTTACTCGTGAAAGCCAGTTTTTGTTTCTGCCCGTAGTATCGATATTTAGTTTGAGATTCGACATTGACATAAGAACGGCCTTCTGTGCATTTTAATATTTTTATCAGAGCCATGAGTTTTCGGCTTGTCAAGTTTACTATATTCGCTATCGTCTCTGTAAATTATTTGTATGAAAACGCGGCTCCATTGATAACTAAGAGGAACATATTTTTAGCCCAAAAGTGTCATAGATTTCGACACGTATCCAACCGAACGTAATCTATACCAAAATACTCATGGTAAAGGCACTGAGCCTCTACCATGAGTTAGTATAGATTACGTTCAGTATGTTACGTGTCGAAATCTATGACACTTTGGTTTTCTTTTAGTTACCAATAGAGGCGCTGTTCATAGTTTTCATACAAATATTTTACAGAGACGGTAGCGAATATAGGAAGCCGTTATTTCATGGTAAGGGCTATGAAAAGGCTTTTTTTAATAAAAATAAAATTAACATTATTTAAAAACAACTTTAATCTCTGAATTGTAATCAATTCACACGAAAGTCCGTCTGTCTGTATATCTACCTGTTGGTTGTGCTTTCACTGTTAAACCGCTAAACCAGTTGTGATGAAATGTGCCTTTATTTATATAGATAAAGATCCGAGTTCAAACAAACGCTACTTTTTTCAAAAATATTCCCAAAGGACTATAACAGGGTATAAAAGTTTGTATGAAAATTGTAACAATTCTACACTGATGATGTCGAGGGCAAAAAGCTTGGATTTTATAAGTGTAGGTTCTGTACAAATCTGAAAATATTTGGAAAAATACTAATACTCTGCAATTTCTGACCAAACCGGGCTCCTTTGCAGACCATCTGCTTTCCCGACAGGCAGCTCGTAAATAGCGAGCATATTTTTTTAAGAAAATAAAATCGGTACAGACGTTACTATTTTTTTTACTTTTGTGATATTGGAAGGCTAACAAGCACACGGATTTTCTGATAGTAAGAAATTCACACTGCATAGAGACACTAAATTTTGAAATAGTGCATTGCCTACTTAATGCCAGGATGTTAGGCTGCGAGCAAAAGTAAGTTTACTACTTTATCCTCCGAATACTAATGGCAAGCACTGGCATTATGGCGGCAGGAAAAGGTAAGGTAATTGTACCAATCCGGGCGAGTCGCTGCGAAACTACCATCTATTCAGATGTCACGGTGTTAATCGGGCAACAAAAAGAAAATGTGATATTTTCAAATTTCTAATAATAAAAAAAGGTTGCTCGGGATTGGAATTGTGCCCGGTTAGTGATAGGCTTGCCACCTGTCACATTGTTGGACTTAGTGGATTTGGCTAGTCGTGAGTGCCCTGGTTGTGCCTCTACCTACCGCTTCGGAGATATGAGAGTGAAGATACTTCTTTTTACGGTGTTAGTGACAGGAAGCCTATGCTAGCCTTTTACGAGTTGCCTGACAGGAGAGCAGATGGTCCATTCTACAAAGGAGCCTAGATCAAAAGTTGTTGAAAAATATTTCAAAAATCTGTATTTTTGTTGTCCTATGTTTTCAAAAAAAGAAGGTTTACGTAGCCATTATTATATTAACTTAAATTGCTCCCACAAATAAAGATGTTTGCGGAAAATCCTGATACAACTTTCTTTTTACTCATAACATTACGCTGAAGAAGTAATTTTCTTTATCATCTCTATAATACTGGTTGCAGAGCGATCATCTTATTTCACACTTTTATGCTCTATATAAACCCGACTCTTTTACGATACTAATCTCTGAGAAGCTTGCGTTTATAGTCCGTTTGAATAAGCTACTTGGTTTATTTAAAAAGAAAGAGGTAATCAGAGATTACTTCACAAAAGTAATATGTGTGTTTTTCCTGTTTTTCCCTTAATGGTCTGGTTTGCGGAATAGACTATCTGCCTTCCTGACATGCAGCTCGTAAGAGTTGGCAACCGTTACATTGGTGTCTCTAGGCGGAGTGAATTTGCTTATCATCAGGAAATCCGTCTGCTTGTTTGCTTCAATAAAAAAAATGTTATAATTCGTTAATCAGAAATTTTTTATTCATATGCAGTTTGTACAATGTTAAGTAGTTTCTTGTTCTTAATGTGTTTTTTCTGATTGTAAGAAATGTCTTATCAGAAATAAGCTCGCCTGTTTCTTTTCTAGGTAGTTGTTATTGATGTATATTGTGTTTATTACGAACTGCTAAATAAATGTTTACGAATTAAAAATTATATATATTATAATTTTTGAGAATGAAAACTACCTTTGGAATTTGGTCTTGAACCAAGCCCCTTGTGTGTGTAAGTTTTTCTTTTAAAAAAAAAGTTGGACTTCCTTGTGCTAACTAATAAACGTCGCCTACAGATACCAAACATATTCTATGATACCTTCTTCCTTATCTTCCACTAAAAAAAAACGCAATGGTACCAATCTAATGCGAATGAAAGAATCTTTCATTATTACCTGCATCAACCTGTAATCTAAATTCCTATAACATTTTTATGAACTTATCCTCGTTTTTGAACCTAATTAGTCGCCTCTGTAATCTCGTGGTCTGGTATTCTTGGTATCTTGGTATGATGATTCTTGGTATCTTGATGAGGTCTCGGGTTCAGTCAATAAAATTCACACACGAACACACACACGAACACACACACACACACACACACAAACACACACACATAGTTCATTATTGTTCGGGATTGAATAAGTGCATTGTCGGCAATACTTTTGCCACTTACCACATAATGGGACGAAGTTCCCTGGACTAATCGTAAACACCTTGGTTTTATCTTTGCCACCTCTTGGGATACCTATTAATATAATAAAGACCACTTTCATGTTCCTGGGTTAAATATTTAACTCCGAGTTAGTTTCTGAGATTAAATTTATATTTGACATTTTAACTCATTTAATTTAACCCTGGAATGTACACGTGATCCTTATTATCTTTTCACGATACTAAGTATCCCAGGTATTTTTAAAGCACTTTATTTGCAGGTATCCCCGCCAAATGAGAACTTAGCAATCTGGTCTCATAACCGGCCCTGGTGGGAACGGTACCAGCCTATTTCATACCGTCTGGTGACTAGATCTGGCAATGAGCAACAGTTTGCTGATATGGTGAGAAGGTGCAACAATGCTGGTGTCAGGTAAGACCATACATTACTCACATCAAATACATACAGAGAGATTAAAGATAATTGATAGCTAAGAAGACGTCACTTTGCGGAAATCCATGCTTGAATCCAAATAAAATAATTTAATATGATATTTCCCGCCAAAATTTTGTATGTACGCTATTTTTAACGCTAGGCTCACGTTATTTTTTACGCTATTTGTGCGCTTAAGTTATTTTATTTGGATTCAGATTAAAGATGATCAGGTCGCAATGTACAATAGGTACGGACGCTTTGGTAGGGATCTACCTATTCCTGAAGCTATATTGATATTGTCTTTTTCCGGTCCGAAAGGTAAAGTAGACTTTTATATTGGAAGGCAAACAAGCAGAAGGATTTCCTAGTGGTAAGAAATTCACGCCACCTAGATACACCAAAGGTGGTAATGGTGGGTTGCCAACTTGAGGCCCGGATGTTAGGCCTCGAGCAAAAGTAAGTTTACCGGCTACCTTACCCTTCAAACCGGAACACGTCATGTCGTTACGGCGGCAGGAATAGGTAAGGCGGTGTACCAATCCGGGCGAGTCGCTGCTAAACTCTACCACCTAGTCAGATGTCACGGGTTTAGTGACGGTAAGCCTATTCTCGCCTTTAACGAGCTGCCTGGCAAGGAAGGCAGATGGTCTATTCTACAAAGACGCCCGGACCAACACGGGGCAAAACTTGCACATTTGGCCTAGTTTACTGGCCAAATGACAGTGACGCTTCTATAATATCTGTAGTATCTATGGTCGTGGTTGTCGGTTACCATCATTGGACAACTCACACAAATTGAATCTAACCCCAAAGTAAGCAAATTATATGCTTGTGTTATGGGTGTTTCCTACTCAACGATAATAATACGTAGAAATACTTAAATAGATACCAGAATATATTTAATTAACACCCAGACTCGGAAATGCAGACATCTAAATGTTCATCACACAAATGCCTGCCCTCGTCGGGAATCGAAGCCATGCCTCGCGTTTTGTTCGATGCAGTTAAGCGTGTACGTTAGCCACTCGACCAACGAGGCGGTCAAACCAAACCATCAGGAGATCCGTTTTGTTGTTCGCTATCTTATCACATGAAAACATACAAAAAAACACATTTTTAAGTTACAGCTTACATAACATTCATGACAAAAATGAATCCCTGTTTTACGTCGTCGCGTGTTTCGCGTCACGTCTGAACGGAACAATTTCGCTAACCCTTTACTTGCTCGGAGCTTGACGGAAAAAAAAATCACGAAAAGTTCTCATGACACTTTTTGCTATAGTAAGCTATTGTACGCTGTGCGGCGTGCGCATGTTTAGAGATGTTTTCATCTTCTTTTCTTTTCTTCTTATGAAAAGAAGAACCAGGAAAGTTGCAGGGAAAATAGGAAAACAATGCTTCAATCCATACAACGTTAGTATAGTATAGTAGTTGCTGTTAATGTTAAGCGGTACGAAGTTCCATCAACTAGTAGAAAGTAAAAGTAAAGAATCTTCACGCCCATATCCCCGAAGAGGTAGGCAGAGGCACAACCAGGGCACCCACGACTAGCCGAAGGCCGAAGCCGAAGGCGATGCCACCTCACATCACATTTTGGACAATGTGAGGTGGCAAGCCTATCGCCAACGGGGCACATATCCCACATATTTTTTTTTATTAGAAAATAGGAAAAACTAAATTTTCTTTTTATTGCCCGACCCGAGATTCAAACCCGGGACCTCATGCAGTCAAGTCCAACCTTAACCGCTAGACCACAGAGGCGATCAACTAATAGAATAAATGTTAAATTCTTATTTCCGATTATATACATGATTCGTCTCTTTTAGAATTTACGTGGATGCCATTATCAACCACATGACGGGGACTTGGAACGAGAATGTGGGGACTGGGGGCAGTACAGCCAACTTTGGCGAGTGGCATTACCCGTCAGTGCCTTATGGCAGGAATGACTTCAACTGGCCTCAATGTGAAATCCAATCCAATGACTACGGCTGCTGTGCTGATAGAGTAAGTGCCTATTTTGGACTACAAAGACGCCATGCAATTATACTGCATCGAAACAAAAATGAAACAAAATCACACACAGACATACAAAGAGACAGACTAGACCAGGGCTTCCCAAACTTATCTGTACTGTGACGCCCTTACATCATGCTATTTGTTAATATTTATAATATATTAACGACGCTCCTTAACCCACTTAGTGTCAGAGGAGGGGGGGCTTCTCCGGATCAAATACTTACCATGTATATAATACAAGCACTATTTTTTACGACTCCTCTTAGTCACCTGTGGACCAATAAAAGTTACTAGTAACAATAAGTACGAGTTTAGTAACTGGTTCCTAGACTCGGATAACTGACTCGGGCAACTGACAGGGGTATCGCGTGACAATGCTACCAGCATTGTCACGCGATGCCCCTGGGACAGTGCTACGACGCCCCAGCTCCCAGGGCATCGCGATGCACAGTTTGGGAAGCCCTGGACTAAACTACAGAAAGGTAGACACAGACGCTGCGTTTTTGGATTCCCAGAAAATTTTGTTTTGGACAAAGTAGCAAATTTACTTTTTAACCTACTCAAAAAAGGGGAGGTTCTCAATTCGACTGTATTTTTTGTATGTTTTTTACTCGATTCCTAGGGTAATAGTCAACCGATTTTATTGGTTAATTTTTTGAAAGGTAGGTCATAATTTCTTAGGGTAATAGTCAACCGATTTTATTGGTTCATTTTTTGAAAGGTAGGTCATGATTTCCTAGGGTCAACCGATTTTATTGGTTCATTTTTTGAAAGGTAGGTCATGATTTCCTAGGGTCAACCGATTTTATTGGTTCATTTTTTGAAAGGTAGGTCATGATTCCGAGGTGGCCCCTTATTAACTTTATCTTGACGCACTAATATACTTTATTTATTGTAACTCAAAAGCTGTAAGGATGTTGATAAAAGGGCTATGAAAATTTTGGCTTACCTACTGTTCGACAGTTTTTTTTAAAATTGCGTTCACTGATAATTCTTTCATAAATTGATAGCTAATATCATAACAAATAAAAAATAATCTTGGAAAAAATCTGGTTAAGTGTCACATTCCGAAGATCAAAACAACTAAAGTTTTACCATTAAAGGTTAAGACTTTACGGGGTTCACACAGGTTTATTAAGTTACAACTTTGGGAGCTCATATCTTCCAAATGTGACACTTTACGCGTTATTGTCTCAGATTACTTTTTGTTTGTATTGATGTTCGCTATCCATATTTGAAAGAGTTATTAGTGAACGTGATTTAAAAAAAAAACAAAATGGCGGACTGTAGGTAAGCCAGGCTTCATACAAAAAAAATTAAGGCTCTTTATTTGGAATCATGTGCTATTTTTCGAAAAAAGAATTATCAAATCGTAACGAGGTGCCCAATGAAATAGTTGGAGTTGGTTTTTGCAGTTTCACTGCGCTTAATTTATTGATGATGTCATTACTGGTTTTAAAATTAGAATTTTCATGCTGATATGATTTAATGTTGCCAATTTTTTAGATATATATAAAAGCCAAATATGAAATACTGCAATCCAATGATGAGGTACAAAATACCGCAACAAATGTTGAAAAATCTCCCATATATGGGTTTATTTTAATACTAAATACAATATTTTTATAGCAAGAATTTTAGTTGAATTAATTTTTTACCAATTAAAAAAGGTGGTTGTTAATTTGTGTGTTCTTTTGTGTACGTTATAACAACAGATGATAAACATAAAAAATACAGTTGAATTTAAAACTTTCTTCTTTTGGAACGATTACAATTTTTTTTCTAAAGGAGCGAGCTCCGAGGTAGTCTTCATGTCTGGATTTGATAATAAAATCCCGGGGAAATCGAGAAAAATGCTTTATGAGTAATTTTCAAATTTATTGGGTCGTTATCAAATTGTTGTTACAAAACTGTTGCAACAAAATTGTTGTAAAATGGACCAAAGTAACCAAATTGTAATTTTAAAGCTTAGTGTACAACATCCAAAAAACATTATCACACTTATTGATTTTATTGTTTCGATAACTATGTATTAGTCTACTTAGGTTATATTTAAGGATTTTAAATAGATGTTATTAAAAAAACACTATCTGAGATAACTCAGCCTTTTCATAAAAATAGTATTTCAACAAACAGTAATTATTTATATCAATTTGTTAAATCTTCTTGGTTGGTATTTGGAGTAGCTCCGGAAGATACTACGTCCACAAGTAGCGCGCATTCATCATCTGCAGTTTGATTTGGTTCAGTAATGTTAACTTCTGTTTGAATTTATTTATTTCAGCTTTGTATCGGCGTGGTTCTTTTAAGATTTTTAATAAAAAAACCAATGACCTTAGAAATTAGTGCGATTCGTTGATCGACTTGTATCAAAAACACATTTTATTCTTGAATTTCCAAAAGACATAGGACAAAATTTGTTCACAATATATTTATTAATACTATCCCTTTCCAACTGTATTTAAGTTTCCCGGATTATTTTTTTTAAATAATTTACCTACTGATAATATTTTATATCATAATCATATCATAACGTATAGATAAGCAAAGTATTTATTTTAAACAAAACATTAAACATTTAAAAAGCATACTTTTTACAATCGAAAAAGTCGGTTAATACTTATTGTACACCAAGCTTCACCCAGAACAGTTTGTAACGTAACGAATTGTTACCAAACTGTAAACAAAAGCGAATCTATAATTGTTTTTACGGACGACAACAGAAGGTAGAACTTGGTATTTATAGCAAAATGACTTGATAAATGTATTATTAATGGCTCATATAAATCACTCAAGTATAATACTTATTACTTACCGACAAATCGCAAAATTCTTTTTTGATAACCAAACTGTAAAACAGCTTTTCACCGCGGACACTAAAATACTCATTATCTCTAATGTGTTAGACATGCCACGGCAATATTTATTAGCCAATCAGAATCGAGTCAGTTTTGCCAACATCATCGCATTAGATTGAGTTCAAAATTTAAAGAAAATCATCTTGATATTACGTTACAAAACAGTTTGTTACCAAATGGTTAATTTGCTGGACCATCAAGTTAGTTTGCTACAGTTTCATGTTTTTTAACGATTTGCTATTAAATAAATCATATATCGACCCTTGGAGCAACAAACGTCGTAAAAGCCATTTTGGCCAAAATTACTTTTTAACACATCTATGCTCAGTTTTTTGCGCTCTATCGATCTGTATATTTAAAAAGTTTAAATTCGTAAAAACATGTCTTTTACACACAAGTTCCAAATCTCGTTTTTTTGTTTGAATATGTCGTAG
>NJDD01000563.1:194452-209383 GCA_002245505.1 Calephelis nemesis
AAAGATAAAATTTTAAAAAGATTTTTATCTTATTACGCCGAAGAAGTATAACTTCTATCGCGTGTATATAAGTACACACACAATTTTTTGGGACACTTTCGTATATGAATTTTATTCGCGTCTCTTACGATATAATAATTATTATAGTATGAACAGTAGCTGCAAATTCTTTTCCGATGTCCATCTCTTAGGAGACTAGGAGAATATTCTGTTTTGGTAAAAAAATAGTTATCTAAAACGACTCTAATTACTGCAACTAAGCCGACTGATAATAGCGCTAGATCAGAGCTGGACTATATGTCTGATAAGAAAGGATTAAACTGGACCGAGAAGGCATTCCTTTACTATTCAAGCTAAATTACTGGTACGAAGTTTTATCGCAAACTGAAAACTGTAAATATATTTTCACTAATTGAGATTATCAACAAGCGGAAACATTCAGCAAAATATGGAAATGATACGAGGTCTTTGTTAGGAGTTTCCACTCCTAACAAATTTGAAGTATTCCCATTTGAGCACCAATTTTTAGGGCACCTATGCTTTGAGCAACTATGATATTCCCGTTTGAGCACCAATCAATATTTTAATGTGGTGCTCAAAAGGGAACAACAGATTAAATTTCATTTCATTCCCGATTGAGCACCTACACTGCGATTTAGTAGTATCGCTTAAGTAATATAGCTTCATATTGTCAACTCTTGGTGTGATACTTTTGCAATTTTTTTATCGGGATAGACAGCCACATAGATTTAATATACACACTAATAGCTAACACACTATGGACAGCCCACAAGCTTAATCTCTCCTTTTTCTCTCTTGATAAGAGTATCGTAGCCTCAATACATCTGAAAAAGTTAGTGCTATAGGTTGTCGATGTCTTCTGCCAAGGCTGTTAATTGGTTAGCACAAAGTCATCAATAACGTGTTTAATAAATTAAATGACTCAGTTACTAAAATATGCTTAGTCCAACCATTTATTTACCATGTCAAATTTATACAGCCTCTCTGTATTTTTTTTGTATTGTGATAATAAAATTATGTTTTTTCCGCTTTCAAAGCTAAGTTAACGGTTGGAAATCACACACAACATGACCAAATATCAATTCACAAAAATATCAATTTCCTCAAAAAACGAGTTACGACATTTTGTACGTGAGGCAGTTTTTGCGTTAAATCTGAAGTGGTTTGTTCATGGATTAAAGTAATAAATACTGTAGTGATTCAACTAAGTCGACATCGCGTAAGCAGATTTAAAACCGATTACGTTGGTGAACACGATGATCCTATAAAATAAATTTAAGCTTTCGAATGTTTCTAATTTGGTTTTTAATTGGTCTTCATTTTCGTTGATAAACATGTTTTGAAATGCGGGTCTTTTCAGTATCCTTTAAGTTAAAAACCAAAAAACTTACGGTTTTTGAGAAAAACTAAAAAACCTAAAATTTTGATCTTTGACCCCGAATAACTTCTGAAGCACATAGAGGACAAATGGGGACTTTTAAATTTTAATTTTTGTATTGAAATTTTAAAATTTGAATAAAAATTAAATTCGAATTCATTTTCTGAATTTCGAATTCAGCTCTGTCATAATTTTTGTTTTTTCAATACCGTATAATGACCGGACTATTATGATCACTGGGTGAAGTATAGCTGCATCAAATTGCTGCCAAATGACGTGTTTTATATTTGGCATCTCTATTGTATTTCTATCGGTCACTGGAGATAGCAAATACAAAATACGTCATTTGACAGCTATTTGATGTACACTTTAGTCAGTAATCATCACTAAAAGAGAATAAGCCCCATGGTCTAAGTTAAGCGTGAGCTTGAGGTCTGAGGTGACTTAAGTTTAATGGGTAATTAACAACAGGACCACTGGTGAAAGAGTTTTGGTAGCAACTCGCCAGGTTCGGATCCATCGTCTTACCTATTCCTGCCGCCATAATAACTCTGTCATGTTTCGGTCTGGAGGGTAGGCTAGCCGGTAAACTTGTACAATAGGTCTAACATTCTGGCCACAGGACAGCGATGCTCCTGTAATATCTATGGTGTCTATAGGACACGGTTGTCTCTTACCATCAGGAGACTCACGTGGTTCTTCGCCTATCACATAAAAAACTAGTTTTTAAGTAAAATATAAATTTAGTGTTTCGGTAAGCGTGCTTTAAAAACGCTTGCCACTTCTTTCGACAAAATCTGTTACGCGTAATTACGTTTCACGTTGTGTGTCCTACTTATTTGATTTTAAAAAAAATTTCACTCTGTGTGTATTCAATTTTAAAGATACTAAGCTTAAAACTTACGTATTAATTTATCGTGTCGCAATATTATTTATTGAAAGTTATTTATTATCCGATACTACAAAGTAATGTAACAAAAATCCTAACTATAGCACCGCGTGGTCGGGTTTGATAGTATTTATTTAAAACATTCTTATTATATTACCAAAACAATACTATCCCTGTGTTGGTCTGGGCACCGTTTGCAAAATAGACCATCTGCCTTCCTGTCAGGCAGTTCGTAAAAGGCGAGCATAGGCTTACGTCACTAACACCGTGACGTTTACCTAGGTAGTAGAGTGTCGCAGCGACTCGCCTTGTGTTACCACCGCCTTACCTATTCCTGCCGCTTTAACGTCATGACATGTTCTGGTTTGGAGGGTAACGTAGTCGGTAAACTTACTTTTGCTCGGGGCCTGAAATCTCGGCCTCAGCTTGGCTACGCACCAATAGCACCTTTGGTGTCTTTAGGCAGTGCTAATTTCTTACCATCAGGAAATCCGTCTCTGAAATCGCCTCTGTGGTCAAGAGGTCCAGGTGATGGACTTGACTTCATGAGGTCCCGGGTTCAATTCCCAGGTCGGGCAACAAAAAGAAAAATGTGGTTTTTCCAATTTTCTAAAAGCAAAAAAACGTTGCTCGGGATTGGATGTGTACCCGGTTGGCATTAGGCTTGCCACCTATAGCTTTGTGGGACTTAGTGTCTTCGGCTAGTCGTGGGTGCCCTGGTTGTGCCTTTGCCTACCTATTCGGGGATATGGGCGTGAAGATACTTAGTTACTTACTTTTAGAAAATCCTTCCTATTGTTTCCCTAACAATATCATAAAAAAAAATATTGTGACTAACCTATATCAAATTATACACTTATCTTGAAGCAAATACGGAAGGAGACGTAACTTGATTAAATAACGTTACGTTCGGGAAAACCAACAGGATTAGAAACGTTCCACCGGAATCTCGTTAATACTCGTGCAACTGATTGATAAATCTGTGCTCAGTGAGAAGGAAAGGAAATTTCCAAGTTTTTCTTTTAATTGCAAATACAATAATGTATAAAATAGCTTATAGGCTACAGATAAAGACTTGAATATCAAATAAATTTTAAATTCAAATATATTCACATAGATCTATATTAAAATTTTTTTGACGCATCTAGGTATATATTTCTAATAAAAACTAACACCGGATAGTAACGCGGCTTTAATAAGTCGTGAAACTATTGAAAGCTATATTTATAAAAAAAAAGAATAAGAAGGAACGCGGCAACTTACTGAGAAGATCCGGTGAAAGAAACTCAGCGGGCTTGTCTTTTTTCTCAAAAATCAAATTCAAAAAAATTGTATATTACAAAAGTATATTAAATATGTAATTTGTAGATATTGGTATGAGGAGCAATCAATCTTAAACATTTCTTAAAATCACGATAAAATCAGTTAATATTTAATAGTATATTCCCCTGTATAAATTTCTGTAAATCTTGAAATTTTACTGACTCGATTATAAATTATACGTCGACTTTAATAGATTCGCTTTAATCTTGCAAATGTCAGGCATGCCAGTAACTAAAATTCAAAATGGCGGCCACTCAAACTCATTTTGTCAAACATAGTCTTGTTGATGTTGATATCTATATAATATATAAAAGAAAGTGGTGTTAGTTGCACTATTAATTATAACTCAAGAACGGCTAAACCGATTAGGCTGAAATTTGGTAGGGAGGTAGCTTAGAACCGGTAGAAGGATATAGAATACTTTTTATCCTTTTCGATTGTGAGGAAACTAGGAAAAAGAACATTTTAATTTTTCCTATACAAACTGAACGGACGGGACGAAGTTCGCGGGAACAGCTAGTTTTATATATTATATAAAGTTGAATACCCAGTTCGCGTGGTCATCGCATTATGCCTGAACGGATGGACCGATTTTGCCAATTCTTTTTTTGTAGTGTTATTTATTGTCAGGAAGGTTTTTATGAAGATAAAATCAGAAAATCTGCAAAAAAATTGATTACATAATATGTATTTTAAATTAATTAACCAACTGAGCCCTCAGTTATTGTCCTGTCTTAACTACCACTATTGATTGTTTTTAAATGATCCTTCTCCTGACAATAACTAACACAACAAAAAAGAATTAGCGAAACTAGTATATGACTTTTGGCGCCATCGAGAGAAAAGATGGTCGAAGTATTTTCGTAATTATTGAATTTCGTGTTGATATTGTGTGAAATTAGTCAATTTTGGTGGCGTTTTGTATAATTTTGTTCAGTGAAAGTGCACAAATGAAATAATCATGAAGAAATTAGCGTATCGTGTATTTCCTCGTTGCCGCCAAATCTCATTACATGAGCTTGTGGAATGAGGCCGCCGCTTTACCCAAGAGCCTGACACGACTTACTGATGACTTATGACTGATGACTACCTAATTATTATAATTGATATAAAATTTGATGTAAACTTCTACTTCATGAATGGCAAAATACTAACGTGAAGTCCAAAACTTAAAGAAAGAAAGAAACTGGTATATCCATTAACGCGTGATGCAATGACCAAGTTAAATGAGTTTTTTTTGTGGAAATGGACTTTAAAACCTGATAAAACGAAACATGTTTTGATAAGTCTAATTATTTCATTCTCAGCTAACATTACGAATTATGTTTCTGGACGATGATATTTTTTAATAACAGTGACAGTGAGATCCGAGAAAGAGTTTGATTGGAAGAATATGTTGGTGTCAAAATGTGAAAGGGCATGCACCGCTGGTTCGGTCATGTGGAAAGAATGACAGATGAAAGATTGACAAAGCAGATATACAATGTGATTGTGGATTTCTGTAGATACCCGGGGAGACCAAGGTTGACATTCAACGATCAGATCACTCAGATATTATCCGAGGGTGGTGTCAGGAGTCTGCAAACCCGGCGTGTTTGTATGGTAATGAATGTGACGGAAGCCAGATACGCTCTGCCTACCCCGTAAGGGACTTGACGTGAAGATATGTATGCAAGTTACATAATAGACCATAACTTACATTGAACTTTTCAAGATCTTTGTCAGTGGCTAATTATTTTCCACTAATTAAAAGGCGAAGAAAAGAAGGCTAACATTATTAAATATTTATTGCGGATTTAAAACAAATAAAATACACAGCAAACTTAGTTCAATCTAGTACTGACTGACGTTATTGAAGATGAATGTTTCAAATAACACAAAAAGCAGTTAGAGAGTGTGATTGAGTGCAAAGACTAATTGACTTTGTTGGAAATGCTTTACTGGATCTAGATCGGAATTAATTGATTGCATTTACATAACGTTCACGTTTGCAAGTTGCATCGAACAAACGGTTAATTTTTAAAATACAATGTATCAGGTTCATTTATTGAACACATTTGGTAGATTTATTAAAATTTCTATACGTATTATTGTCGGTGCTTGGTGGATTCCCAAGTGAAATTGTTATAGCCCTGATGATGCTTGAATAGTAAAACCGGTTGGTTTAATTATAATGATAAAAAAACAACTTGTATCTTTATCAGTAAAATGTGAGGAGAAAAGTACATCATAATCATGACATCTCAAAAAGCAAGTTATAAATAAACCTACAGAATTTGTATTTTATAATGAAGAAACACTTTACTATTTTACATACCACTTAAATTTTATTATTTTGTAATTAGCCTACCGGTTTTGCATAGGTATAACAACATTATCAGGGATAAACCTAAAATTTTGCCCTGTAAGCCTATTTATAAAATGTTTGCTTTTAACTGCATCATCAGAGCTAAAACTTAAACAAATTGAAGTTTTAATTTCCGGGAATAGAACCCGGCACCTCTGTATATCAAGTCCGATGTCGGACCGCTAGACCCGGTGATTAAGGGTCCATGTATGCTAAAATACGTCAGCAGTTAATGTTTTTTTCATACAAAGCAATCATGGATCTTAGTGACAAAAATACACAAGATTAACATGAATATGCTTTACTAGACAAGTGTTTTCAAAACACGATTCATTTCACTTTGCTCTATAGAAAAAATTAAAAAAGTTAACTCTTTTTTGAAAGCAAAACCCAAATGTCTATTTCAAATATGAAAATATCGACCCTAGATTTAACATAAACATAGATAAGTACTATACCTAAAAGATAAGTGTTTCAGTTTTTATACTTTTTTCAAATTACTTTAATAGTGTCAAAAATAGTGATTTGTCGCTTAAGACGTTTACTTTAGAGCGCCATTGTTCATAGTAATCATGGAACGAGGGAGTGCGGTGATTGGCTCTTCTGGCTGACTGAGTATGGGGCCTTAAAGATGTCGATTTAAACCTTAAGCAGAATCATAAGTGGCCTTAAGCTTTGAGAGATGAAATTTTTTTTTTCGGGCTAATTTATGATATTTTAGTAGCTATGGATAGTTATATCTTTTTATTGTTTCTAGGTGGCTAGTAAACTGGGGTCCAAACTGGGGCCTGTTAGCATCAAACGATGCATTGACTTTTATCGACAACCATGACAACCAGCGTGGTCACGGAGCTGGTGGTAGCATCCTAACCTATAAGCAGGCCAAACAGTACAAGGGAGCGATTGGATTCATGTTGGCCCATCCTTATGGCTATCCTCAGTTGATGAGCAGCTTCGACTTCTTCAACACTGAAGCTGGCCCACCAATGGACAATAGTGGAAATATTATTTCACCTGCCATTAATTCGGTAAGTTATTTTCATTAATCATAAAAAAAAACTGTGTGTGTGTGTGTACTAGCGTACACTCGTAAGAAGTGAAGAAGTGAAACTTCTTTGTGACGTTATTTTTCAAAAAATAATTTACTATATGCAACTTTACAGAAATTGGTTAAATAAAGTTTATTGCCAATCCCCACTCCGCTGGAGAAAGTATACTTTGGATCACTCGTGGTAGGGATAAGAAAAAGATGGCGCGTAACGGAAAATTGTGACGCGTAACAAAAAAAAGTTACACTAATTTTTTTTCCAACCCCGATAAAGAAGTTTCATTTCAAAAAGTTTTTGTGAAAGAAAATTTAGTGTCTCCTCCGAGCTGAAACTTATTACCGAGGAGTTCAGACCAGTACCATTAGTACCATTAGTACCATTAGTAGTACAATTAGTAAGAGATATCCCGTGATGGTCCGGGTTCCTTTGCAGAATAGACCATCTGCATTCCTATCAGGCAAATCGTACAAGCAAAGTATAAGCTTGCTGTCACTAACACTGTGACGTCTGACAGGGTGGTAGGGATTTCGCAGCGACTTGCCTTGATTGGTACCGCCGCCTTATCATTTCCTTCACTTCAGGTTGACAGCATACCGTGTCTATAGGTGGCGTAAATTTCTTAAAACAATAACAAATAAATAAAAAGTATTTATATCATCAAATAAGAAAGAAAATTGTCTACATTACTATTAGAAAAATTGTCTTTTTTTTAACATCTCATCTCTTTAGGTCATAAGCTACGACCCCTAAAGTTAAATAACACCCACCTAAAACTACTTTATCTTTTAGGACAACACATGCGGAAACGGCTGGATTTGCGAGCACCGTTGGCGTCAAATCTTCCAAATGGTAGCTTTTAGAAATGTAGCTGGCAACACCGGCGTTAATGATTGGTGGGACAATGGTAGCAATCAAATTGCTTTCTGCCGTGGTGGTCAAGGATTCGTAGCCTTTAACAATGACAACTGGGATCTCAATCAAAACTTGCAGGTAGGATTTTCTAACATATTCGAAGAGTTGGCATAGGTACATTTTATCTGTAAAACTGATTGGCTAGGTTGGCTAATTGACTGCATCAATATACCGATTTGGCTAATTTTGGCTTTGAATTATTTGTTCAAGTCCAGGAAAGGTTTAAAAGATAAGAAAAATTGAAAAACTGCGAGTAAACTAAAAAGACAAGAATTTTAATTTTTCCCATACAAACTGAATGAGTGGAACGATGTTTACCGGGATAGCTAGTATTTAGATAGAAATTTACGATATTGTATGCATAGCAAAAAAAAGAAAAGATGCAATTTTGATAGAGAAGATCTTATAACGACCTCAAGACGTATTTTATTAGAATTTACTGATACGGTTAAGATAATTTCCCAACCTCTGTAGTCTAGCAGTTCGGGTGTTAGACTTGACTTCATGAGGTTGCGGGTTCGATTCCCGGGTTGGAAAACTAAAAGAAAATGTGACTTACAAAAAATCGGTTGGAGATATGCATGCTTTCTATCACATTGTGGGATGTAGTGTATAGTGTGTAATCGATGATGCTCTGGTTGTGCCTCTGCCTAGCTCTTCGGGTATATTGGCGGGACAATATTCTTTTTTATATTACATAATTATATTTTAGCTTTCTGTATTTCCCATTAAATTTTGATTGTACTCATTCTCATTTTGCTTAAAATGGAATACAAAGTTTCCTATTTACGTCAAACATTTCCCCATTCACTAAGTTGTTAGAAGATTTCCTCCACAGTTTAACATTTTCAAACAAGTTGCAAACTGAGTGGGTTTTCTTTTGATTATTAGCTATTCAGAATCAAAATTAGTTATGTATTCAATCAAAATTCAGTTTTAAAAAAAGTATCTTCACACCCATATCCCCGACGAGGTAGGCAGAGGCAAAACCAGGGCACCCACGACTAGCCGAAGACATTAAGTCCCACAATACGATAGCTGGCAAGCCTATCGCCAACCGGGCACATGTCCAATCCCGAGTAACGTTTTTTTTGTATTAGGAAATTGGAAAATCTAAATTTTCTTTTTATTGCCCGACCCGGGATTCGAACCAAAACGTGGACCGCCTAGACCACAGAGGCGAAATCCAGTTTTATACCTGTAAAATAATATTTGTAAAATACGTGTTTAACTCGTAATGAGTTCAAAAAGTTTTTTTCCAATGACTGTGTTGGAATCTAGACAGGTCGGAAAGGGTCGATACACTTGACAGTTGATTCTCTCTGCCTAGTCCGCTATGTATTTGCTTGGCTTGCAGATACTTACGTGTGTACCACAGATGACATTTTTTATTGATATTGGAAGGCAAACAAACAGACGGATTTTCTAGAAGCAAGAAATTCACGCCTCCTAGAGACACCAAAGTTGGTAATGGTGGGTTTCCAACTTGAGGCTGCTATGTTAGTTCTCAATCAAAAGTAAGTTTACCGGCTACCTTATCTTCCAAAGCCTAACACGTTAACGGTAAACACTAACGTTACGGTGGTGGTACCAATAATGGCGAGTCGCTGCAAAAATCTCCCACCTAGTCAAATGTCACGGTTCTAGTGACGCTAAACTTATGCTCGCCTGTTATGAGGTGTCTCGCAGATCTATACTGCAAAGGAGCGAACTCTTAAATACGGGACGTAATTTAATTATTTAGCTTAATCTAAATATTTTCTTACAAAGGAAAGAGTTTTTACAAATAACTGTTTCTTACATCTGCACAATGCAGCTTTTGCAAGAAACAAATTGCGCTGGAAAAATCCAATTAATGAATGTGGTTTGAAGAAACAAATCCTCAGGAAACAAGTTCTTTTGAGACGCCATTCATCTTAGTTATGACGTTAATGGGGAATGAGGATAAGTTTATTGGTAACATCCGACGGTTTTTTTTTGGTTTTTTTATTGGAAGTATCTGTGGTCTAGCGGGTCAGGTGTTGGACTTGACTGCATGAGGTCCCGGGTTCGAATCCCGGGTCAGGCAACAAAAAAAATTGGTTTTAAAATTTAAAAAAAAATTGCTTGGGATTGGATATGTGCCCAGTTGGCAATAGGTTTGCCACCTATCACATTGTGGTACTTAGTGTCATCGGCTAGTCGTGGGTGCCCTAGTTGTGCCTCGGCCTACCTCTTCGATATGGGCGTGAAAATACTTTTTTTATCTGTGTATGTCTGTCTGTGGCGTCATAAATTTTGAACGATTGAACCGGTTGCGATGATTCTTGTTCAACACTTGTTTTACAAAATGCTTTTTTTCTTTTTATTTTAAGTTCTTCTTCTTAATTTTTTTAATAGCAATCCCTGGTGGTTAATTTGTTGCGTTCTTATTAAACTAATTTTAAGAATTTTCGCTATCTTCTTTCAATAATAGACATAGAAAGAGACAAAACATGTTACTACTTTTACACTGTTAGTATGTATTTAAGCCTATTTACTAAGGATATTTATTAGGATATTTACGATACACTCTGCCTACCTCGTATGAGACTTTGCCTAAAAATATATATGTATGTATCTATTTGTATATATATTAGAATCTATGGCTATATTATACATAATACTTATTACTTAAAACTCTATCTTTCCAGACATGCCTACCAGCGGGTAGTTACTGCGACGTGATCTCCGGAGAGAAGCGAAACAACGGCTGCACAGGCAAGACTATCACCGTCGGTGGTGATGGCAGAGCACAGATCAGCCTAGGAGCCAATGAATACGATATGCTGCTGGCCATTCATGTTGGAAGCGAGGTGATATATTTTCTTTATTTTTAACTGACTCTTCGTGGAAGAAGTTATCAGTTCGACTGTATGTTTTGTTGTAGGTACAACAAAACATACAGTCGGTTGTTATATGATTACTCGGAAAACAATTAACCGATTATAATGACTTTTTTGGAACGTAGTATATGATTCTGATTTGAATCTATTTAATTTTCATTATAATTTAAGTGGTAATTTGTTAGTTATATCTGGTTATACTTATACTTAATAGTGCATAAATTCTCATTTACCTTGACGTGGATACCAGGTTTGGATAAGTGCCTCATTGGCGATAGGTTTGTTGCCTATCACATTGTGGCATCAAGTTGTACCTTCGGCTAATCATGGCTGTCCTGATTGTACCTCAGCTCCTTTGGGTAGTGATAGGTCATACACAAGGTCATTTCGGGTCTGAAAATACTTAGTTTGACGATTAATTGACCGCAGAAAAAAGAACTTAACATTAGTATATTGTTGGTTCTAAAGTACTTAAAGTTGGTCCAGGGCTTGTCCCTGTTCCTGATATGGCAGAATCTAGATCCTTCGTTGTTTGTTTATAGTAAAACAATGAATGCTGGAGAAATTACACAAATTGACCTAACCTCAAGTAAGCAAATTATATGCTTGTGTTATGGGTGTTAGTCAACGATTCTAATCTATACGTTAATACGTGATGCCAAAACTTTGGACCTCTCTTTTCGAAAATTGCGCCGACGGAGGAGCTAAAAATTTGGCACATTTATAGTTTATATGTAGGAGAAGGACAGAACGCTAATATTTTTAATAGTAATGCTTATAAAGTACATTAAATCAATATATAAAACATTTCCCACACTGCCATGCATTAGACACACACAAACAAATATATTGATGATAACGATAAAAGATTACAGATGGCGCACTATAAAGTTTGGAAACAAAGTAGTTGGTCTTAAGAAATGAAGATGGCATTCTTATCAATAAGAAATTAATTATAGTCGACTTTCGACCAACAGCCGACCACTAGTACATAGAAATACTTAAATAGATACCAGAATAAATATGTCTTTAAACTTTTTTTTTGTTTCAGTCACGACTATGAAAATTTGAATAGTCTCATCGATATGAATCTGGACCAACATTTATACATATAATAAAAATATATATTACAAACCAGTTCTTTTTATTTTATCATTTTTGCCATAGTTGTGATTTGACTTGATATCCAGTAGTCCTACCAACCTACGACCTTTGTGTGGTCATAGGTTTTGGACAAAATGTTAAGGGGTGAGGTTAAAAACATAGCCTTTAATTACGATGTCCATAGAGATTTGACGTAGGGGCCAAATATCTTATCTTACTAATATTATCGCCTCTGTGGTCTAGCGTTTCAGTTGCTGGACTTGACTGCGTGAGGTCCTGGGTTCCACCAGGAACATTAATGGTATCAATACGCGATAGTTGTCTCTATTCCCAGAAGAGGCAGCTTGTTCACTATATTATTAAAACAAAAACACGACAATGATGAGCAATTTGGTGGCATAAATGGTTACTATCGTTTCGGGCCTTGAAGATGTTTGAAGATCCAAGATCAGATATAAGCTTCTTTAAAGTATCTTCACGCCCATATCCCCGAAGAGGTAGGCAGAGGCACAACCAGGGCACCCACGACTAGCCGAAGATACTAAGTCCCACAATGTGATAGGTGGCAAGCCTATCGCCAACCGGGCACATATCCTATTCCGAGCAACATTTTTTTTATTAGAGAAATTGGGAAAACCCAATTTTCTTTTTGTTGCCCGACCCGGGATTCGAACCCGAGACCTCATGCAGTCAAGTCCAACAACTGAACCGCTAGACCACAGAGGCGATTAAAAAATATTTTACTCGACCACAGAGATTTCAATAAGTTAGTCATACAAGAATTATTTATATTTTATATTTTTATATTTTTCTCGATTTCCCTGGGATTCTGTCATCAGATCCAGACTTGTTGATAACAGGACCACCTCAGAAGAACGTCCGTTTAGATAAAAAATATTTTTTTAAAATTGGTTCGGAAATGACAGAGATAATATGTGTTAACATCTCAAAAATCTATGTTTAGGAGTTAAACGTATAGGTAGTATATTTAGCTCCTATAAATACATTTTTCGAAGTCGGTTTTAAAAAAAATAGACCAATACTACACGAATTGTAATTAGTTCATTAATTCAGTGATATAAACGACTAAATTATACCAGCAATGGAAGTTGTCATACACCTACGCTAAGAAGTTTTTATAATAGTCTAGATAAGCGCCACTTTTTCCAGTGACTGGAAGAGAGAACTTATCTCCCATGCTTGCTAATTTGATATGCATCGTCTTTACCGGTGGTAGTGTTTCCGACACATTACGTCATAAGGACCTTCAAGAAAAGATCTTACTCATTTCAATAAGAAAGGTAAACGTGGGAGTTGAAATTGCTCGTGGGTGGGTATAATGCACCATCTAGTGATTTGTTTTCTCGTTCGCCTCCTGGTCTATAAAGAAGTTTTTGTAGATTTTGTCAGTTTTAAAAGAAAGAAAACTTTTAGAATAGGATTTAAATAAAAAACAGTTTCACAAATTTTGCCGATTATATTTCTTTAAAAAATAGAATATCTGTCGCTAGAACAGGATATTTATTAAAATGATCTTATTTTGCATAAAACTAGCTGTTCCAATGAACTTCGTTCCACCCGTTCCGTTTGTTTAAGAAAAAGTAAAATTTTGTTCCTGGTTTTAAATAATAATAATAGAATAAAATGTATCCTATATGCTTTCCTGGTTCTAAGCTACCTCCTTATTAATTTTTAGCCGTTCTTGAGTTAGGTATAAATACTCGTATAGCAAATGACGCAACTTTATTTTTTTAAACATAGATATATAATATTTTTATCGCAGTAAGACTTCAAGAATCCGACTTCAATTTCAATAAATAACTTTGTCGATTTAATGCGATTTTATCATGAGGTCTAGATGTGGTAGAATATTATGGTATGCTTGTCCTTGTGACAACTTTTTAACATACATACTCATCAAACAAATAAATTTCAATAAATTTGGGTGCACTTACTGCCACCACCTTGGAAGTAGATACCCTTTTTAAAATAAAAATAAAAAATAAAATCGGTTTAGAAATGACGGACAAATCGGTTAAGGTCTTTTCAAATTAGTGCTCGATATTTTGCCTGGATATTCTGAAAAAAAGACAAGCCCGCTGAGTTTCTTTCGCCGGATCTTCTCAGTGTGAGGCCGCGATTCCGATCCGGTGGTAGTTTAAAAAAATGCAACATACCTACATTTGGAACTTTTTCGTATGGAATTTGAGTAGATGTGTAGGGGCGAAAATTTAGTTTCGAAATTCCGAAACGGGATTGTGCAAAATGGAATCCGCATGTATGTCACCTATGAACTTTGTGATGTGCGGCGGCCTTAAGCATCGCTCGGCCGTTCCTTGCAAGTTGCGACTTGCTCGCGCCATGACCTTGGAGACATCTAAGTTCTAACACACGTTTCGTGCAGCTTACATCGATCTACTTACGTTTTTGCCGCCGCGCCGCGAGCCGAACAAAAGTACCTACCTACCTAATTAATAATTAGTAATAGGTAAAACTACCTATTCAATTTTTATGAATACTAATTGTTTGTTATTAATGAAAAATTTTATTTATACAATTTAAATAACTACAAACAAATTGCACTCAGGAATGAAGGTAAAATGTTATTTTTATTCAAGCTATGTTTGAATAGTTTTTCATGACTTAGTAACAGTTACAAGTTGTACCTATTAAACTAATAATAACGTACCAACTAGACTCAGATGTTAAGTTATTTTAACCGATTAGGTACGATTTTGATTCAAAATTGTTAGGCAGGTAGGTAGGTATTATTTTTTTAAACAATCTAACATGAAATACCTAGTTGTTATTGTCTATACCACAAGTTATCAATCAAAATTTCTAACCCGAAGGCAAATATTACATTAGTAGGCAAATATTACATTACAGAGTCACGGCGAGCGTACGAGGGCCAAACTGAAAGTTTTTAGAACTGGCGACTTAAAAGCATTATATTAAAAAAATAAGTTTAAATTTTGAAAATAGAACTCTTTACCAATAATATTGAGTATACATTTCATTCATTTGTCATTTGTTTTACGATT
>NJDD01000563.1:215334-233382 GCA_002245505.1 Calephelis nemesis
GAAAATAGTATTTATGTACTTTATTTTCATTCAATAGTATATAGTAGTTATGTAGTGAATACATAATTCATTAATTAAAGCTCAATTTAAATTTTATCTTTTACCCCTCTCCCATTCAAAACCAATGGGACGTAACAAAAAGTACCTACCAGCCAAGTTTCGTTATGATCAGTTACGTAAATTTGAAATTAATCACGGTCGGGATGCAAACAAACAGGCAAACAGACACACTGACGGACATAAATAATGCCCATTTCAGTCATCCTTACCTATTTTCTGAAGTATCTTTTATGAACAGAATTAACTTCTCGACAATTACTAGTCGACTCGGTAAAATTCGTTCTCTTGGCACTTCAAACTCTCTATATACCCTGCAGGAGAACTCAGCGTGAAGATATGTTTAAGTAGAATGGCCTGTACGTTAAAATATTTCCTCCTCCTCCTCCTGGATTTCAAGTTATTTTGTCACTATACATGTATTTACTATTGATATGACTGTAGCTTATAAACTACAAAATTTATGACTGGGGAAAAATATTCACAAAAACGAACAACAATTATTTCATATTAGCCCAATTTAGATTTTGCGTTTTATCCCTCTCCCACAGGAACATTTAGTGAGCCGGGATAATACTGATTTTACCAGTATGATTGGCAACGCTACCCTTGACCAAAAAGGCGATCAAAACTAGTAATATTTCTAAATTCAGTCCAAATGCGTGCCCCTCTTATTATTACTTAATTATAATTGAAATTGAATTATATGTGGTGCTAATTTTTATTAAATTAATAATTGCTCTATTTTCTAACCTCTCGCCATTTTACTGTGTTCCACTTTAATATGTGCCCGGTTGGCGATAGGTTAGCCACCTATTACATGGTGGGACTTTGTGTCTTCGGCTAGTCGTGGATGCCCTGGTTGTGCCTCTGCCTACATCTTCGGGGATATGGGCGTGAAGATACAGTATAATACTAATAGTATAGTTGGCAACCCTACCCTTGATCAAAGATGCGATGAAAATTGGTAGTCTTTATAAAGTCAATTATAATGCGTGCCACTCCTATTATTACTTAAATCGCAATTAACTTTACTAATAACTTTATTACGCTTTACTATGTAGTGCATTTTACGAGCTAATTAATATAAATTACGACCGGTAACTAGAGTAAATGTCAGTAGTAAAATCCATAAATTTATTTATACTTTACTTTTTGGTATAAACGTTGACATTTGCCATTAGTTAAGTTAGAATTTCTATCAAGTTATCGCTAATTATTTTAAAACTAGCTGTTGCCAGGACGCGTGGTCAATGGTCCCACAGGATCATTTTTTCGGGATAAAAACTATTCTATGTGTTAATCCAAGTTACCCTCTATTTGTGTGCCATATTTGATGAAAATCTGTTGAGCAGTTTTCAGCAGAAGAAGTAACAAACAAAGATACAAACTTTAGGATAGGATTAGTCATTAGTTGTCAAAGAAAGTCACGAGTATAGCGGTGGCCTTACTCCAGCTCATATGGTGAGATTTAAAAGAAACGAAAAACACGATATTTTTTCTGAATTATATTTTTCCGATCTATATTTCTTAACTGGACGGTAACCTAACTCTTCAACTCCTGACTTCACAATTTCGACACCTTTTTTTAAAATACCTATGTTGTCTATTCTTTTTTAAATTACAAGCCAGAAGCACAAGGATTTACTGTAATTTTCTATGCCATAGGTCTGCAAGCAAACACACAGGTATTCTGATAGTAAGAGACAACCATCGCTTACAAATGCTATAGTTGTTACGGGTGCATTGCTGTCCTGTAGCTGAGATTTTAGACTATTGTGCAAGTCTACCGGTTACTCTACTGAATCGGAACATGACAACTGAAATAGATAAGGTGGTGGATCCCTACCCAGCCAAGTAGCTATACAGTACTTTACCACTAGTGGTCTTGATCTTGTTGGTAATGATCCACTTAGTCGATGCTCACCTTTAACGAGCTCAATTGGGTTAATTCTACATTTTTAGTGGCTAATAATGTGTTGCTAGCCTCGTGGTTTTTACAAGTTTACCTAACTTTGTGGGAGAAAAGAGTGTTTAGATGGTGACGTCATTATTTAAATGGATTTAACTGTTCTTAACATCACCAACAAGGCCTTAAGCCTGTGTCCCAGTCACTTTAACGAGTGTACGAAGTCGCGGAAGTCGCGGGCTACAGCAAATCTTAAATGAAAATGAGAAAAATATAAACATTGTCACTAAAAAGCCGGACGCTCTCAGCTGATATACATCGCAAGTAGGTCATTGAACTTGAGTAAATGAATTTAATATTAAAAGTTCTACAATTTTTTTTATTTTATTCTAATTTTTTTTACTATTCCAGTTATATATGCAGAACATTATGCCACAATTTCAAGCACTAGTTTAAAAAGACCTTACATTGTCAGGTTTATTATAAACAAATAAAATCAAGTACATAAGTAATATGTGTTTCTGGACAATATATACAAATTGAATATAATCCGAAAGTAAGCAAATGTTATACTTGTGTTATAGGTATCAACCATAAATTTAGAATGTTTCTGAATCTATGGTGTCAACGATACTTATATAGCTACCAGGTTGAATTCAATGAACACCGAGACTCAGAAATACAGCCATCTAAATGTTCATCACACAAACGCCTGCCTCTGTCGGAAATAGAGTCCAAGACTCGCAATTGGTCGGTAGAGATAGATATTATGTACTCATGCGCCTCGACGAGGTATTTAAAAATATAATTAATACCGTGACTAAAATAGTTTGAACTAATTTAATTTCATTTGTAATTTGATATATAAACATTTTTTTTTAATAATACTGTTAATTATATGACATTAACTGAAGCTTTTCTAACCTGGGTTCGACTCCCTACGAGGTAACACCCCTAGTCGGGAATTGAATCTGACCTTCGCAGGAGTTGTGACCAGCGAGGTAGTAAAGTAAACCAAATACATAAGTTAATCAATCAGTAAAAAATATGTATATCATTTATGCCCGGTTCCTATAATCAACGAATCGTAATCCGTCAGCTAAACCATTCGTAGTTTGTTCAAAAGTAACGGAGCGTTACCAATACTTTCAAAAAATGTTTAGAATCAATAGTCGGAAACGAGCAACCGTTGTTAGTAATCTTACTAAGCGTACAAAATACTACCATCCGTAATCAACACGACTCGTTTATTGAATGTAGGAACCGGGCATTAATCACGTCTATGATCACTAAATGATCATTACGTATAAACGAACCTTCCACATGAATGCATTGCTGTTTCGAAAGCAATGCATTACCCCAAAATAAACATAACAACTGTAAATTGGACAAAACTGCAAACAGACTGACGCGCGAACGCCTCCATTATTAGGGTTGCCACCATCCAGTTTCTAAGTAGGTGGGCGATTTTTACAGTTCCGCTTAGAGGCCGCCTTAATGCTAAGAGGCAATACAAGAGACTGAACAGTATGTTTGCTTAGGGATGTAATGACTCCATCGCTCATATTATGTCAAATAATTTAGTAATAAAATTGGAAAGCTAACTGTCATAGACGTCAATTGTTTTTAATCAGTCATTAAGTTGATATTTTTTATACGAAATGTTTACATAATAATATATTAAATACTCGCTGCTCCCGCGAACTTCGTTCCGCCCGTTCAGTTTGTATGGGAAAAATTAAAATGTTGTTTTTCCCAGTTTCCTCACAATTGAACAGGATAAAAAGTATCCTATGTCCTTCTCTCGGTTTTAAGTTACCTCCCTACCAATTTTCAGCCTAATCGGTTTAGCCGTTCTTGAGTTATAAATAGTGTAACTAACACGACTTTCTTTTATATATATAGATTGAAGCCTCTGAGAGTGGCTGCAATCAGAATAAGTGTCATACATCTACAACGGTCTTACCTATTCCTGCCATAATGTTAGGAATTGATACTATCTTGTGTAAGTATTGATAGTGAACAAACTTGAACTGGAACCTTAATAATCCAGTCTTAGCCTGGAACGCATTATTTATACAGTTTCTTTTCTTGCTATCTTCGGTGCTTCTAGGTATTCCATTTTAGACACAATGTATTAATCACTTTAGTACTTTCCACGACTTATTTTGTATTTTTCTACCATAAACTTTCGGTCTTTTATCATTTTTAAAGCGATTTCGATCTGCAATCATATGTGTATTTATTACTATCAGGAAATACGTCTAGCTATTTGAGTTTTAACACACGATAAAAATTGTTTCAACACTGTAGGCATGTAATCGTCACTTAATAACAAATAGAAAAATGTGTAAATAAATTTATTATAAATAAAAAAAAACTGTTTAGTCCCAAGTACTGCTGCTTGTATATTTTTTTAGATTAAATAATAAAATACTGTAAGATTGGTAACCCTACGTTTATTGAATAACTATTTTATCAATCTTTCTGCTAGTGGGAATAGTTTATGTCGGATAAAAATAAAATAAAGAATATTATTTATTTAAAAATTGCGGTATACTGCGGTAAATATATTTAAAACGTATTATATAATATCAAATGTTATAGTATAATTGACGTGAACACTGTAACTGATTTTTGATTAATTGATAATTAGCTGCTGCCCGCGGCGTTGCCCGCGTTGTTATTGGTCTTACAGGATTTTTTTTGTGGTAAACACTACCTATGTGTAAATCCAAGTTACTACTAACTTTCGCATTTATACTTTATATTAGTAGGTTATTAAATTTTGGGAAATATAGTTAAGTAAAACTCTTGGTAAAGAATAAAAATGGAAAATGATTCCATTTCAGTATACCAACAGAACAGGAACAAGATAGTGAAGATTGCCGAAGTTATGGCAGTTTGAATATATGAGGCGATGTTACTAATATACGTTACTGTCTTATTAGTAAACAAAGACTAAAGTAGGCGTGAAGTTTAGTAGATATTTAGTGTGTATCACAGTGTAATATTGATGGTAATACCAGTTTAAACCTTGAAGTAATTTAGTATATGTTTGTTAATAAGATGGTGGCAAATGAATATGAAATAAATTTAAAATCCAAAGAACTAGTTTTGTCCCATTGTTCATAAATCATTGCCTTTAAAAAATTGTTAACAGGTCCAAGGTTTAGTATAGTCTTATTTTGCTAATTCCATGGAGCCTGTGCTACTGTTATGGCGAGAAGTCCTTCAAACCACACAGAATATGACAAGCATAACTAAAGTTCATTCCGCCCACCACCGCGACAAGATCACAAATAAAGTCAGAGCTCGGGAAGCAATCCAAATTGTAATATGTGAAAAAACCTAAATAATGTTCCTACCATCCACCACTGCAACCAGATCGCGAATAGATTCCGATTTCCGAACTCGGGAAATAAACCAACGTATCACGTCCTTCGCCAATCTTGTCTAAAAACTCGACACAGAGCACCCTCGCATATGTCTTACTTTCGCTTCTGTATGGAGGCATCCGCAGGAAATCGACCGTACCGTACAAACGACGACACTAGGGAAACGTGACTCCTGACCGCGGAACCAGCACAATAAAGGATTATTCTACTGGATTTCCTCGAAGTAACGCCTTATTTAATAAAATAGGTTTAAACGATAAATAACAGTACAATTATACATTTTTAAAAAACCTTCGATAACCCAACCCTACTTGACGTAACGTAGTTAAAAAACATTTTTATCACGTTAGCTTTCAAACATAAATCCGCATCGAAATCGGTCTATTCGTTTTAAAGTTATGGTGCCACAGACACACGTGCAAATTAATAACACCTCTCGTTTTCCGTCGGAGGTTTAAGAGACTACAAAGCTTTAAAATGTTTGTTTGATAAGTTTCGACCATTTACATAGCGAACTAAAAATATATGGAACTAAATTAGTAAAGTTTGGTTAACGATTAAAAAGACCACAATGCTTTAAAATGCTCGTTTGCTTCATGGATTTTAACAATCTACATAGTGAACTATAAAGATATGGAAATTAGTCAAGTTTGGTTGGACTTATAACAACAAACTTGGTTAGTAGCCTTGACCTGATAGTTGCCGGTTTTCTAGGAACCTACAAATAATTAAGGATATTGATTTCATCAAATTATTTAGTGAAGTCTCTATATCGACTTGTATGTGAGATATGCTTTATTGAAGTGAAACTTCTTTATCGGGGTTAGAAAAAAATGTAGTGTAAAATTTTTTCGTTACGAGTCACATTTTTCCTGGGTAAACAAATGGTAGAATACCACTCGGCATTAACATTTTTTTGATCTTCAAGTAGAATTGGAGATGGGACCATTTTTTACCAACGATCTCGCCTGTCTCACTTTTGTTGGTCTGTTCTCATTTTCAAACACCCACTCACAAGATTGCTGTTTTTCTTCGGGTTCAAAATAATAAATCCACGTTTCGTCTTCTGTGACAATGTCATAAACAGCATTAGAATCTCCGTGGTCGCACTTCAGTAGCATCTGTGAGCACCATTCCACGCGAGCCCTCTTCTGCTCCGCTGTCAGTTTATGAGGAATACAACGACAGCAAAGTTTCCGAACTTTCAATTCTTCGTGTACAATTTTCTGAATTTGGTTCATACCAATGCCCAATAGTCCCCGAATTGTCTCATAGGTAATCCAGGGGTTTCCTTCAATTAACCGCTTAAGGCCCTTCCCTGCATCAACGCGCTCGCGTTGAAAAGCTTGTTGTTTCATCCAGCGCAATGTAAGAAAAAGAAGCTCAGCGAAAAAAGAGAGATAGCACCTGAGAGCTCGGTTTGCATTCGTTAAATTTCAAAAAAGTGAGAACATGATAACGTTGAACGAAAAATAGTGTAAATAATTTTCATAAAACATGTTCCAGGAAATACGTGTTTTTTAGAAATCCTTAAAAGTTCGTAAAAAAAATGTTTGTTATTTAGAATCTCTATTAAATTTGCAAGGTTTATATTACAATATATTTTTTTAGTTTAACTAATTATGAGTTCATTATAAACGGTCAAAGTTCAGGCAAAATTGGTAAAAAAGGCAAAGTTTTGGAGGTTTATAGTAAATTGGTTTCTCCAAATTGAGATTTTTTGTTACCATAGAAACATAGGTATAGTGCAAAAGATATCAATTAGTTCAAAAATTTCGAAGAATGATCTGTTATAAAGCCATAATCACGTACGAGCGTTTGTATGAAAAAGAAGCCGGGTTGGCCGCCCTTAACAGTAGCCACATTATTTTCGTTGCCGGCAGTTGAATGTCGCCCTTTACGAAATTCTTCATGTAAAGAAACTCGACCTCTCTCAAATTCAGTAACCATCGCCTCACGGTGCTCAAACAATATGCATGTCTCCCAAAAGCATTTTGAAGACGAGCGGCACAGTCTTGTGGAGAAAGAGAATTTTTCGTTGCGTACGTAGAACTTGACGTGTGATAAAAAAAACAATTGACAAATTATTTCCCGCCAATTTTTTTATTACTAAGAAGGTTGCAACGTTTTAAAAATATAACATTCGAAATTCAAATAGTTCCGATTAGCTAGAAGTGCAAAACTTTAGGTGCGCCCGATGTGCAATCCCGGGCAACTTTATTTTTTTACTAGAAAATTGATAACATCTGTATATATTTTTTTGTTGTCCCACTCGGGAAAGAACCCGGTAACATCTACTTAAATAATATTCAAACTATAATCGTATATGTGTTAAATTTGTAGCTCGGACACTTGGAAGTGGGCCATGAACAAAATTTGATATAAACACGCACCACGACCGGTGAAATTAAATGAAGGTTTAATAAAACACATGTTATGATTCTCATAACTTTATACTTTTCGGCAGCAGACTGTCATATTACAATACTAGCTCTACCCTTGACGTCGTTTGCGTGGAATTTAACAAGAAAGTTATTTTGTTATCTTAGAATTCGGTTGTTGGACTTGACTGCATGAGGTCCCGGGTTCGAATCCCGGGTCGGGCAACAAAAAGAAAATTGGGTTTTTCCAATTTCCTGATAAAAAAAATGTTGTTCGGGATAGGATATGTGCCCCGTTAACGATAGGCTTGACATTGTGGGACTTAGTATCTTCGACTAGTCGTGGGTGCCATGGTTGTGCCTCTGCCTACCTCTTCGGGGAAACGTTCGTGAAGATTCTTTTTATACTTTTTTTAGAATTCGTTTAAAACAAAAACATCCTAAATTACTCCGTACATTAGCTATCTGCCAGTGAAAGTTCCGTCAATTCGGTCCAGCCGTTTTAGAGATCAGTGGAAACAAATAGTTATGTGAAGGTTTAATAAAACACATGTTTTGATTCTCATAACTTTATACTTTTCCGCAGCAGACTGCCACATTACAAAACTATGTAGATGTGCCCTCGACGTTATCTGCGGGGAATTTAACAAGAAATATTTAGTTTATTCAAACTTCTTCTAAAGAGGAATCAGAATAAATTACTTCTTATTACATTAATTACTTTCCAGTGAAAGTTCCGTCGACATTAGTCCAGCTGTTTTAGAGATTAATCGAAACAAACAGTTAGGTATATAAAGGTTTATTAAAACACATGTTTTGATTCTCATAACTTTATATTTTTCGGCAGCAGACTGTCATATTACAACTTTTTTTCAAATTTAACAAGAAAGATTTAGTTTACTTAAAGTAGGAACGGAATAAAAAGAGGAACGGACGTAAAAGTAGGAGTAAAAAGTAGGAACGGAATAAATTACTCCTTATTACATTAGTTACTTGCTAGAGAAAGTTAAATATCAGTCCAACCGTTTTAGAGATTAGACGGAATAAACAGACCAACGGACAGACAAATAAAAATTGTAAAAATATTATTTTGGTATGGGTACTGTACCTGTATACATTCTGTGCATGTAGAAAAACGTGTTTAGTACAGCAAACAAACACTTAAATTTTATTTATTGAATAATATAATAATTCAATCTGATATAAAATTTTTGCAAACGTCTTTTGTGGTCTCCCAACTCCTAAAGAAATGCTGTGCTGTTCTTTGTTGCTTAGCAACTTCCCCGGATATGGATCCACCGCCTTACCTATTCTTGCCGCCATAATGGCAATGTCATTTTGAAGTCTAAAGGGTAGGAGAGCGAGTAGACTTGTAGATTAGGCTTAATAATCAGATCATAGGATAGTGACGCACCTATAACATCTTCGATGTCTAAGGCCACGGTCTTCTTTTACCGCCAAGAGAGTCGTATGCTTTTTCACTATCTATCACATGTAGATTATCTCTGGACAAATGTAAGCCTGATATAACTCCAAAGCAAGCAAATTATATGCTTTGGATGATGGGTTAAAGTGGTATTCCACTTTATAATCTAATACTGTGAAATTTAATTAAAACCTAAACTTGTTATAATTATATTTTGAATCAAAATAATTATTAAATCGTAAAATTAATGAACATTGACAAGCAATCTGACCAATAAAATTTAAATAAAGTTTGTAAGTGCTACCTCCTTTTTAAACTACACGATGTTTCAAAAAGCTACCCCTGATGTAAAAAAAATAGCTAAATATCATTATAGTATTTAAACACATGTCTTAATTTCACATAAATAACCAATAATATACATGCACGTTTAATAACACAAACAAGTACTTATGGGCGTTCTCTCCGTTACGTTGTTACATATTAAATATTATTTAAATAAAAATAAATATCAAAAAACGAAAGTACTTAAAAATACCTCACAAGAACATTTGTAAATGAAATAAATATTACATCCTAAATGGTTACGCTCATGCTTCCTATTTTTTTATCTAGTATCCGCTGAATATTACACTCATGTTCTTTATGAATCGCCAAGCGCCAATCAGCGAACAGCGTTTAGCTTTAGTCGGAGAAAGCTCGCTGTCGGGTCCGCGCGTATCCTGAATTTCAGCAGCGCTCTACGTAAAAAAAGAAATTCGAGTTTGGAACGCGTTTCTAAAGCAGAGGTTTTCAAATATTCAAATACTAGTATATTCTAATATTATCCTAAGATCATTCTGATTGTGTTTGTGTGCTTATTTGTAATATTCGGATCGTTAAAAAGTGAAGTGGTCGGAAGTTTTGAGGGTGCTTTCTCAAGTTTTTCAATCGTTTGTCAGTGGAGGTGCTTGTGTTGGCGTCCTGAAACATCATCTCAAAGAAGGTGAGATTTTTTTAAATAATTTAATGGTTGGGGATATTTTTAAATAAATAAATAAGAAGTAAATTATATTGTATGAAATATAGTTTTCTCTATTAATAATTTCTAATAAATCGAAACTATTAAAAAAGCTATAAAACATAAATGCTAAAGACATGCTTTCTTGCATCATTTAAGTAAATAATTTAACAAATTCGTTAAAATTGAACATTATTGTAATTTTAATTTTTATCTAAATTCAGTAGATATTAAAAAAAAGAACTACACCTATTAACAGAGAACCAAATGATGTATTTAACTATACTTATACTGAAATGTGTATATGTACCTGTTAGATATTTTTGTTGCTTAGCGTAAATAAATTAAGCGGGGCAGCAATTACTAGCTTCGTTCAAATCAAGAACGTAAAAACATTCACTAGGTAGGTACTTGCAAGTATATAAAAATACATTCGAAATTCAATTTAAAAAAAAACAATTATTACATCTGACCTAGACTAAAAGCGTAACAAAATCTTCACTTGGAAATCAAAACCTCGAATATACAAAAAATCAATCATTGCAGATCTACCTAGCTTTCTCCACATCCATACCAACACAATGGCTTCGGAGACTCCTGACACATACTTTGGATATTACATGAGTGATTTGATAGGAGGATGTCAACCTAGGTCTCCCCGGGTACCTACATCCATCCCCACCCGCATTGTATATTTGTTTTGCCAATATTTTAACCGTCATTCATTAAAGCTATATGTATAAAAGAAAGTCGTGTATCTATATAATTAAAAGAAAGAAAGAAGAACGGCTGAAGCGATTTGGCTGAAAATTAATGAGGAGGTAGCTTAGAACCAGGAGATGGACATAGGATACTTTTTATCCCGTTAGACAGTGAGGACATTAGGAAGAAAAACCTTTGATTTTTTTCCATACAAACTAAGTTCGGCGGAATAGCTAGTTATATAACATTTTAAGTAATTATTAGTGAAAAATACATTTGCATCATTGTTGTTGTCACTAGCAACGTGACATCTGACTAGGTGGTAGAGTTACGTAGCTATTCGCCCGGATTGGCATCACCGCCTTATCTATTCCTGCCGCCATAAGGTCAGCGCTTGCTGTTGACGAGATCATGTTCGGAGGGTAAGGTAGCCGGTAAACTTACTTTTGCTCAAGGCCTAACATCCCGGCCTCAGGTTGGCAACGCACCATTACCACCTTTGGTGTCTCTAGGCGGCGTGTATTTCTTAACATCAGGAAATCCGTCTGCTTGTTTGCCTTCCAATATCATTAAAAAAAATCATCAGGAAATCCGTCTGCTTGTTTCATAAAAAAGTAATTGTAAGTGATACGCAAAACAGTAAAGTGTTTCTTCATATAAAAATATGACTATTTGGAAGTTTCACCAAGCGCCGACGATGGAAAATCTATACATATAATAAATCTGTAGAAGGGTCAATTCCGTACATTGAAAATATTGAAAAAAATAGCAGGGGGTGTTACTGGATCGATACAAAACAAAGTGATTAAAACAATTTTTGTCTGTCTGTCTGTATGTTCAGGCATCACGTGAAAACTAACGGTTCGATTTCGATGTAACTTGGTAAATTGTACCTTATTATTCTAGGCATAAAATGGGATACTTTTTATCCTGAAAAAAAAAACGCGAAGACCGGCATCCGCAAGGACAGAGTCGCGGGCGGAAGCTAGTGTGAAATATACCGAATAATTGCCGCTGTAACCTAGTGGCGTAGTTGACAATATGAGGTCACCAGTTGAATTCTTGGTTCGGGCAACCCAGTATTTTCTGGACTGATTTTCATCGTTTTTGATTTGTAGGATTTGTTTTCGGCCTGAATAGCAGAATACATCTTAAAAACTCGACTAATACATAATTAATACATAATTAATTACCTAATTAAATACATAATAGGCTTGCCACCTATCACATTTATGGGACTTAGTATCTTTGGCTAGTCGTGGGTGCCCTGGTTGTGCCTCTGCCTACCACTTCGGGGATTTGGGCGTGAAGATACTTTTTTTTATGAAAAATTAATCATCTGTATATACAAAAAAAAGTCGTAGCTTTGAACCGGGAGAAGGACATAGGTACATTTTATCCTTTACACAGCGAGAAAACTAGGAAAAACAAAATTTTAATTAATCCCCGTGTACAAACTTAACGGACAGAACGAAGTTCGTCGGAACAGCTAGTATTCTAATAAAACCAATGTGGCCACCTATCTCATTGTGAAACAAAGTACCTACTAACTTCAGCTAAATGCTGTTCTCCTGGTCCCTCTCTGGTTTTACCTCTGCTTAACTGCTGTAAAAGACATACGGGAATAAACGGGACATACGGGATTCAATCACTAATATTTACAAATTTTGAAGTAAGTTTTTCCCCGTGTTGGTCCGGGCTCCTTTGCAGAATAGACCATCTGCCTTTCTTGCCAAGCAGCTCGTAAAGGCGAGCATAGGCTTATCATCACTAACACCGTGACATCTGACTAGGTGGTAGTGTTTCGCAGCGACTCGCCCGGATTGGTACCACCGCCTTACCTATTCCTGCCGCCATAACGTCATGACGTGTTCCGGTTCGGAGGGTAAGGTAGCCGGTAAACTTATTTTTGCTCGAGGCCCAACATCCTGACCTCAGGAAATCCATCTGCTGTTTGCCTTCCTATAACATAAAATAATAATAATAATAATGAGTTGTGTCCGTCGTCGGCGCTAGGTGAAACTCCATTATATATTGTTTTATGTATGAATACACTTACACTGTTTCACTTAAGATATTGTAAAATTAATTACCAGGTTATGCATTAACAACATCTAAGGTTATACTGACTAGTGTTAGTCTTATGCCTAAAACCTAGATAGGTTTTGATATTACTTATTAGGTTGGTATTCGATTTAAAACTGAATTTAGCTTAGACTAACCTATGCTCGCTATTTCGTTAATAAGTGATGCAGATTTTACACAAGTGATTGAACTGTTTTGATGAAACGTAATCAACAATGTAAACCTCGTTTAATTTGGTTCAGTAGTATTTTCAAGATGAAATAAATTTGTAATGAAATGATGAAAGAAAAAGATAGGAAAGAATAGAAAAATATAATCTCATTTTTTTCTGAATCTCGGTTAAAAACAAAAAGTTACATTTTTGAGAGAAATATCTTCAATGATCTTTTACAGATTTATTAATCGTCTCTTTGGTCTAGCGGTTCAATTGTTGGACTTGAGTGCACGAGGTCGCGGGTTCAAATTCCGGGTTGGGCAATAAAAAGAAAATTGGGTTTTTCCAATTTTCTAATAAAAAAAATGTTGCTCGGGATTGGATATGTGCCCGGTAGGCGATAGGCTTGCCAATTATCACATTGTGGGACTTATTGTCTTCGGCTAGTCTTGGGTGCCCTGGTTATGCCTCTGCCTATCAGTCCGGAGATATAGGCGTGAAGAAGATGCTTTTAAAGAAACATTTATAATATATAGTTATAGATTAAGCAGCTTCATTTCTCTATACCCTGGGACTGCACGCCCCACAGATTGAGAGCCACAGATCTACACTTACTTTAACGAATATATATCTGAAAATAACTAGGAACTAATTTCGTAGCTTGCTTCTCATGGATGGCGTTGGCGTATTACAAGTCGTAAAACCAAAAGTAACCGCTAAAACAACATCCTGAATAAACCGTTCCCAGAAACATTTGATTATAACACTTTCTGATTTACATTTAGAGAAAAGAACTCATTCGTCTCTTGTAATATGATCTTGATGTTGGGATACCGGGATCGCTGAAATAAAAAAAAATATAAGAAGAAAAAAAAAACCAAGGGCGAGTCGGACTCGCGAACGAAAGGTTCTGTACTATCATTTATATTAGAAAATCACGTTTGTTGCATGGTAAACATTAAACATTAAAAGGGCTCCTTTTACTTTATTGTTATTTAATTATTTATTTTGAAAGATAATATACCATTAAATATTCTATAAAAAGTTGAAGCTCCTGCCTGTTACCGTTTTTAATGTAATTTTTTTTTAATTAAAACAAAAAAAAATACAAAAAAATGTTTGTTGTACGGGGAATATTTTATTTTTTAATTTTTAGTATTTGTTGTTATAGCGGCAACGGAAATACATCATTTGTGAAAATTTCAGCTTTCTATATATCATGGTTTATGAGATGCAGCTGAAGACAGACAGCGGAGCCTTAGTAATAGGGTCCGTTTTTACCCTTTGGGTACGGAACTCTAAAAACAAACATGTCTCTTTGTTTCTGTCTTGGGATTTGTTTGTTTAGTCTTACTTAAACTTTGTACCTATTCTATCCCGTTAATAATTTATTTATTTATTTTTAACCGCTGCTCCTATTATAGAATTACAGAAACCAGAGTGATTATCCAAAAAGAAAATTTGTAGAAGCTAGACAGAATCACGCTCGATACTCTTGTCACTCTCTGCCTTACCCGTAAGTGATTTGGCGTAAATACATATGTGTGTATTTTACTTACATTTTATTATTTTGTTTGATAAAGCTCGTAATTTTTGCCTATATGTATTTCTTTACATATATGTATATTTCCACTTTAAGTTCCTCATGGGTTATAAAAAAGTATTTTCACGGCCATAGGCAAAGGGCGCAGGCAAAGGCACAACCAACGCACCCGCGACTAGTCGAAGACACCAAGTACCCATAATGTGATAGATGGCAAGCCTATCTCGAATCGGGCACATATCCAATCCCAAGCAACGTTATTCTTATTAGAAAATTGAAAATACACAATTTCAAGTTTTGTAGTTACCCTATCCGGGGATTAAATCCGGGACCTCAAGAAGTCAAGTTGACGATAGAATACAGACATAATTTTTCTCATATAAAGTGTAATTAATCAATGTTAGCTGGTGTGAAGTTAGCCGGGTCGGCTTGCGTTTAAACGAAAATTATTTAAGGCTCGTAAGAAATGGATTTAAGTGATTTTTATTCATCAAAAGTGAATTTTGACTGGATCATCAAACTCTTTCAATTGAATTGTGCTCGAAAAGAAACTGAATTTTGAATATAAAAGGTTAGTTAAGTAATTGAGAAAAATTCGTTGTTTTAACAAAATTTCAATATTTCGCGACGCTTAATTGAATATTGATTTCTAAATGTTTTAAAGAAAAAGGATTTTTTATTGCATCACAGTGGTTGGAAATTGAAAAGTCGGGGCAGTGCGAGTCAGACTCGCCTATGAAGGGTTCCGTAGCAACAAGTAATATAATATAAAAGTTCTTGGGATTCATATACATAAAATACACAGTAAAAAAAACTATATGTTAAATCTCAATTTTTAGTATAAGTTTACATGGTACTGTACATCAAACATACTTTTTTTAGTTTTTTCATTATCTTATTTTACACACATTTTACCACTTTGGAAGTGCTTCTTATGCAAACTAATACCGCCTTATTCCAAAAAAACACTCTAGTACCAGGTTTAAACCAAGACCAAAAAGTCTAGGTTTGTTACGGTATCAAAGTTTGTTACCGTACTAAATGTCATTCTTATTACAAAACGAAGACCAACCGAGGACTTTCTAGTACCAGAGTTAGTACCACTGTTAGTACCGTGTCAAGCAAAACCATTCATTCACTCTTTCCGCATTTGATTAGTTTGATGCCCCGTTCCTTATAACGCAAACTTAGATGACGAGAAATGTAAAAAATGTTTATTTAAAATTAGATTCTTAGCAATAAAAGTCATAACGAAATTGATTATTCAATTTTTCTACGAAACATATTATATGAAATTGAACATTTTGTTAATATACGAATTTCGTTTTTATAGTCACGTTCTAGTAGTAATTAATGTAGCTAGCGTACAACGAAAAGAAGTGCTCAACGTGCGTAATTCTATATGTGTGTTTATAAATATTTTCGAAATGTAAACATTCTATATTATTGAATAGGATCTCAAGTTACATAAAGAAATTTTGTGGTTGTTATTGTTAAGCATAACGAAATGCGTAGTATCTTTAGGTAGTCTGTGACAACGAGTCACAAATCACTTACGTTGCGTCGTTTCTAAAATAAGTGGTTTATGAAAATAAACCTTATTGTTTTCGGCTAGTTGTGGGTGTCCTGATTGTAACTCTGCCTACCTGTTCGATGGTACAGGCGTGAAAATACTTCTTACAAAAATAAAAAGTAACAATTTTTTTTGCTATACTTAAGCAATAGCATCAAATCTCAAACCAATTAAAAGTATTTTATTGGTCTGAGCTTTAATTAGATTTTAATTAATTAACCGACTCTGCAAAATTAATAGAAGTTACCTATACGTTTTACTTTTATTATTGTGTTAGTTATGGTCAGGAGGAGGTTCAAATGAAAAAAAAATCAATGTTCACACTTAATACAGTAGTCTGTCGGCTCAGCTAGTTTTCGATAAATAGTGTTGCAATTGAGATTAATGTAATGTTACATGATTGAATGATGAAAATTTTAGACTAAATGAAATCTCGGAAAAAATCGAAGTGATGAGAAGATTAAGTAGGCTTGGAAGCGGATGAAGTTGCCAAAGCTAACTTCTCCCCTCAGGAGAGTAGTCTCAGGCTAGGCTTACGGATGCTGGAATTCTAATTTGTGGAGTCAGCTAACTTGGTAGAGTTTTGCAATGAATTACCCAGATTGCTACTAACGCCTTACCTATCTCTGCTGATATATAGCACCAGTACTCATCATTGTTATTTTCAGTTTAAAGGGTAGGTTACAATAATAAATCTCACCTTCAAGTTAGTTAGAAGACATATAATTCATAACATCAGTTAGGATACAGTTGTTGGCATGTTATCTTTCGTAAATTATAAAAAATAAACAGTCTGGTTTCACTTTAAATACTACATTTGAGTATTTCAGTACAATAACTTTAATATTTAAAATTGATCATCCTCTACTGAAGGAAAAGGGTGTCAAGCTATTGTAAATAGTAACATATTATTTAAAAAAGACAACTAGAGATGTAGTTTACTCACAATAAATAAATGTTGTTTAGGCATACTATAAAAACAACATGTAACATTACTAAAAACAAAGAAGTTATAGTTATTACACATTTTAATAAAATCTTAGTTTATACAAACAGGTTCGGGTTAATAATATGGAATTTTTCCTTCAGATTTTGCAGTAGGTAAAACAAAGAAGTCATAGTTATTACACATTTTAATAAAATCTTAGGTTATACAAACAGGTTCAGATAAATAATATTGAATTATTACTTTCAGACTTTACAGTAGGTTTATCCACCTTATTCTACAACTACACTTTGAATACATAAGACTGATCTTGAATGGCTAAGAACATGTCATGAAATACAAAAAACAGTGTTAATTTTAAGAAATATTATAACATATAACATAACTCATGTGAACTTAGTTTCTTTAAACTTCCTTCTTCTCATATTGCCCCTTACTATGCTTGCAACATAAGATTACACTTGTGCTATAATTTGTTCTCTAGGATGTTCACTAAGTATTTCTTCAGAAAATAGGTCTTCTTCATTTATTGTGAGTACAGAGCAAGTAACTATTTTCTTCGCTGTCTCAATTTCTCCATACATTCCCCATAATAAGCTGTAAAATGTTGCTTCCATTGATTGAAGCATCTTTCAATACAAGTTTGGATCTGAATTGGGCTACTGTTGTACCATTGTTCTGATTATGTTTGGGGGTCAGGGATAGCCACTGTCGCCTAATATTAAGCCAAAAAATTCACCAAATTTAATCTCTGTTTTAATCAACTTTTTCCAAAGATTCTAGAATCACAAACACTATCAGGACATCGTACACATGACATAGTTCAGCATCTTAAAGTTTGCCTCACAAACTACCTGAAATGTTAACAGTTATG
>NJDD01000563.1:233537-259121 GCA_002245505.1 Calephelis nemesis
AACTGACTGGGATACACCATGTAAGGCAGCTGCATCGTCTTCAATCTATAAATAAAACAAAAAAGTTAGTAAGTATGTACCTACTCACTGAAGGGATTGAAATATGTTAGCACTGTTTACAATGTAGATTACAAAGTTTATACACTTACCACATGACGAAGCCAGTTACATAATGTGAAAACCACTTGCAACTCAGGATTCAAAGCTCATCCTCGTGGGTTGTGAACTTAATCCTCACACTCACTATTTTATTTGCAAATCTTTTAAAAATCTAGATTTACAGCAAAAATCTTCGTCACTTAATTCAAAGGGTACATGGTCTATTCTGTTGCTAATACATTTCCAGCTCTTCGAAATCCATAAAATCAATCGAGTTCATTCATTTCTAGCTATTGTGATCAAATTTAAAAAATGTTTTGAAACAAATACGACACCATGTTTGACGTTTTGAAGTTAGTACCGAAGTTAAACTAGTGGCCGCAGTGGTCTAACTTTAGTACCATAGAAAGTCCAAGGACAAACGTCAAACCTCGTTTTGTAATAACGTTTTTAATAGTTCATGGTTTAAAACTGGTACTAAACTCGGTACTATTTTTAGACCTCGTTTTGGAATAAGGCGGATAGAGATAAACGTCATCTAATTAACAAGTTGCAACAGTATAGCTCAGTTTCGTAAGGAAGTGGCTGTGACATACGGACAGACCAACAGACAGACATGACAAATATATGATGGTTCCGTATTTTTGCCGTTGGCTACGGAACCCTAAAAAAGAAGGGCGGAGAATATAGGTATCAACCCTTTCCTATAAATCACGTTAGCTTTCAAACAAAAAAAAAAACACATCGGAATCGGTCCACCCGTTCAAAAGTTATGATGGCACAGACACACACATGCTTGCACCCACACACGGACGCACACATGCACGCACACACATGATCACGTCAAACTAATAACATCCCTCGTTTTCCGTAGAGAGTTGAAAATCATTTTACTTCTTCATACGACTGTAAGATCTAGAAATTTATATTCTCAAATTATTCCATTTGATAATGGGATTGTTACATCCTTTGGTGTATTAAATAATAAAAAATATTAATATTTTTAGTTTCTGGTCACGTTCAAACGCTCCTAATTAGAAGTTATTAAAATTGCAAAAAGGAATAACCGCCATAGTTCTTTTATACTGCTATTCATAATAGTTCAGAATGTCGCCATAAAGAGGCGAAATGGCTTATTACGAAGATGGAAAAATGTTAGGACATTTTTATTGTGAATTTAATAAAAGACCCGACTATCCGATGACATTTTCTTTTCTGGAACTTTACCTGCTAAAATTATACCTATTTTATTGTCAGACACAATATTTTTTCCACGTGTTGGTCCGGGCTCCTTTGCAGAATAGACCATCTGCCTTCGTGCCAGGCAGCTCGTAAAAAGCGAGCAGACACCGTTATATCTGCCTAGGTGGTAGAGATTCGCAGCGACTCGCCCGGATTGGTACCACCGCCTTACCTATTCCTGCCGCCATAGCGTCATTACGTGTTCTGGTTTTTAGGGTAAGGTAGTAGGTAAACTTACTTTTGCTCGAGGCCTAACATCCCAGCCTCAGTTTGGTGACGCACCATTACTTTTACACCATTCTTACCATCAGGAAATCCGTCTGCTTGTTTGCCTTCCAATATCATACAAAAAAAAAAGAAAATAAAGTGACAGATTTTCTCATGGTAAAACACATTTCACCTTGCTGAAAACAATGTCGTGGTTGTGTCATGACGATATCATGGCGATGTCGTGATGTTGATGAAGACGGTATAGTGGCTGTTTCGTGTAGGTCACGACGGTTACGATGTTAGTAACGATATCGTGACTAAGTCTTGACGGTGTCGTGACGATATCGTGAAGATGTGATAAGGTCGAGGTATTGCTATGCCTGTATCGTGACGATCTAATGACGGTGTTAGCATTGATGTCGTGACGGTTACGGTGTTGATGTGCAGTCAACATGATGATTTTAAAGGTCTTGTACTAAATATGTTTACGGCCTAGTTTCAGTCTTACTGACATTTTTTCCTACAATTTTGATATCTCTCTGCTTTTTTATCGACCCGAAGGAGGAGGTTCTCAATTTGATTGTACCTATGCTTTTTGTATGTTTGTTACATGATTACTCGGCCAATATTGAATAGATTTTGATTCTTTCTCTTTACAAAGATATATTCGGGGGCGACTTCAGGGAATATAAGATTATGATCCAATATTTGATTTTAAAGTAAACTTCTTTCTAAAGTATTTAACTTTAATAAATATTTTTAAATAATTAATATTTTTTTCATGTACCTTAACAGGATGTTTTGGATATTATCGTGTTGTTATTATTTACCTCGACGACACGATATACATTATTACCAACAAATACATCAACTACTGTCAAAAATCATAATTTAAATCAGTTAACTGTCGGCGAAATGTTTACTTTATTGCATAGATACTTTAGTTTTTAAATACAAAAATTGTCTCCTTCACCCTAAGATTGTCTGGCAGAGATCGCTTTGAAGCGATAAGACCGCCTTTGTGCACCTAAGTTAAATGTGCATCGACGAACCGCGAGGCTTAGGTTCGATTCCCGACGGGGGCAGGCATTTGTGTTATGAACATTTAGATGTCTGCATTTCCGGGTCTGGGTGTTTATAAAATGTATTTTGGTATCTATATTTCTATGTATTGGTATCGTTGACTAACACCCATAACACAAGCATATAATTTGCTTTTTTTGGGGTTAAATTCAATTTGTGTTACTTGTACAGGGAAATTTATTTATTTATTATTTAATATTATAAATAAAAAAGTGTGTATTAGTTAAAACTTTGGTGAGTTTATTAACTTATTCATTCATTCATTCAATCACACTAAAATGTAATTGAATTCCGATTTTGGGAGAATTTGATGCAAATTTCTACTTGACTAATGGAAAAATACTAACGAGAATGCCAAAACCTGTCAAATGTAAAAATCCGTCTGCTTCTTTCCCTTCCAATATCATAAAAACACTCAAATCAAACTTATAACTTTTCCGTCGGGGGCGTTAAAGTAATTCCTTATTAGTTTTATTCAGCCCCAAACTGTAACAACATAATTACAACAAAACCACTTGGAAGATATCATCAAAGCAATTTCCATGGTTATGGGGCCACTAAATTCTTATACATTATAGTCTAATCCAGCCTTTATGATGTGGGGATCAAAGCTCATAATAGCCTAGAGGGTGCTCTAAATTCATAAGTGACGATCTGGAAAGGCTTTCATAGGTGTCACTAATGTCTTGGAAGTGACCGGAACATAACAAAAAAGTAATGTGTTAGTGGTTTTTGTGGAACAAATTTATTTATCTTCGAATTAGGCTGTGTCCACACATATGCGATTTCAAAAAAAGGAGGAGGTTTTCAACTGTTATGAATGTTTTTATTTTTTTTGGTATGTTTATTACGCGATTATTAGGCCAATTGTCAGCAGATTTTGATGGTTCTGTTAGAAATATAGGTCGTGATTCCGAAGTTGTCTCATGTTAATTTTATCAAGTTCCGACTGTGACCGTGGTGTTTGTTTAAATTTTGTGGGACCATTTCGGAAAGATTTGGTATCTTTCGAAAAAGAATTATCAAATCTTGTCGTGATATCCAATGAAATAGTTGGAGTCAGGTTTTGCAGTTTTACTGCGCTTTACTTATAGAATTTTGTATCATTTGCCGTCAAATGTAATGCTCCAAGACACATGCGTTTTTCAGTCTACATCCCGTTGACATATATGCGACGGCATTCAAAAGTTTTGAATATATTATCTAAGCATTTTATTTTTGAAAAAAAACATTCAAAAGTATAAATACGCTTTTAAAATAGTCTACTCTTTAACTATTCGTGTTATATTTTCGTTTAAATCCCACAATACTTGAACCTAGCTAAGTGTGCCCCCACTATAGACTCTACATAAGCGATCTGTAAGGTGGTTTTCGAGTAATTAAACTAAGTTATAAATTCTAAAAAGAACACATTCGATGATATTTGAGCTTTGAATTCAGATATTCTATTTTTATCTCCTGCCATTTTTTTACAAAACGCGTGAAAGGTTGCATGGTTGTTCTGATGCACGTGTACTACAAACTAAAAAACGCAAGTTGAAAGCGAAAACACACACGTGTAGACATACCCATTAACATATTTTTGAACATTCTGTGTTTTTCATTTATGTTTTATAGCGGTTATAGCAGTTTGAATAATAAAGAAAAGTATCTTCACGCCCATATCACCCAAAAGGTAGGCAGAAGCACAGCTATGGCACCGACGTATCGCCAATAACGTGATAGGTGGCAAGCCTAGGCTTTTGTATTAAAATATAAAATTTCCACGAGTATTGAGTATTGACTCTTACCAAAAAAACATATGACAGATAGATTCTATACTTGCTATTGTCGGCACTTGGTGGTGGAATTCCAATGGCTGGAGAGTATCAGAAAGAGTTAAATAAAGTGTATAGTGGATTAATACAAGTGTTAACTATAAAAAATCGTGTGTGTGTGTGATGACGCTTACGTTTTATTACATACACTTGTATTCTCATATTATAATATTAAATTTATTTGATTTTATTCTCATGCATTGTGAAACATAGCCTTAAGTAAAAGCTTATTATACATCGATGCCTACTTCCTATGAGCTCGTTTGATTGAAATTTAAACCAAGGCTCTAGGCGTTTAGGCCTTTATCCTAATCATTAGATGCTTAAAATTGCCTGCATTTGAGACTAGTAAATCGCTTAATTCGCTCAAGTGGAAAGATTGTTAAGTCTACTCTACCCTGAGTAAAAAGGTAAATAAATTGAAAAAGCTAGGGAAGTTGACTGAGTAAGTAAGTATTTTCACGCCCATATCCCCAAAGGATAGGCAGAGGCACAACCAGGGCACCCACGACCAGCCGAAGATACTAAGTCCCACAATGTGATAGGTGGCAAGCCTATCGCCAACCGGGCACGTTTCCAATCCCGACCAACATTTTTTAAATTAGAAAATTGGAAAAATCCAATTTTCTTTTTGTTGGCCGACCCGGGATTCGAACCCGAGACCTCATGCAGTCAAGTCCAACACCCGGACCGCTCGACCACAGAGGCGAAATTGACTGAGTAGTAAAGGTTTGCGACGGTCTACCTTGATCAGCACTAGCATCTTATAACTCCTGTCACCAAGTCAGAGCTCGGATTGTCGTGTTCCAATCTAGAATAAAAGGTAGCCAACAAACTCACTTAAGCAAGCAGGTAAGCACAAAAGTTGGCAACGAATTTTGGGTCTATAGTCAAAATCCATTTCAGTTTCAGAAAATTGTTGTGCCTTCTTTCACGAATACTTTGAATGGTAGTTCAGAATAACTTAGAATGCGAAATACGCAGCTGGTACTATTTAAATGTTATCTAAAATTGATTTAATCTAATAGAATCACATTTGACACTTTATTCGAACCCGACAACATGACTTTGTAATAATATTCTTTGTACTAAGCTGGTAGGTACATTAACTTAACCATTAATAAGTAAGTGTCTTCACACCCATATCCCCGAAGAGATAGGCAGAGGCACAACCAGGACACCCACGAATAGCCGAAGACACTAAGTCCGACAATGTGGGTGCCAAGCCTATGGCCAACCGGGTATACATCCATTCCCGAGCAATAATTTTTTTTTGTAAATAATTGAAAAACTACTTTTTTTGTTGCCCGATGCGGAAATCGAACTTAGGACCTCATGAAGTCAAGCCCAACGCCTGGATGGCTAGACCACAGAGGAGATATTTAATAATGTCAACTTGATGAAATTGACCTACTTATCTCGACAGATATTTTTTTCAGATTTCAAATTGACTTTAGTGTAGTTGGTGTAAAGCATTACTATGCTTCAAATTTTATATAATACTAGCGGCCCGCTCCGGCTTCGCACGTGTATAAAATATACATATAAACCTTCCTCTCCAATCACTTTGTCTATCAAAAAAACCGTATCAAAATCTGTTGCGTAGTTTTAAAGATTTAAGCATACAAAAGGACATAGGGAAAGATGGAGGGACTTTATTATATAATATGTTTTTTTTATGATATTGGAAGACAAACAAGTAGACAGATTTCCTGATGGTAAGAAATTCCTGCCGCCTAGAGACACCAAAGGTGGTAATGGTGCGTTGCCAACCTGAGGCCGGGATGTTAGGCCTTGAGCAAAAGTAAGTTTTCCGGCTACCTTAACTTAAGAATCGGAACACGTCATGACGTTATGGCGACAGGAATAGGTAAGGCGGTTATACCAATCCGGGCTAGTCGCTGCTAAACTGTACCACCTAGTCAGATGTCACGGTGTTAGTGACGGTAAGCCTTTGCTCGCCTTTTAAGAGCTGCTTGGCACAGGAAGGCAGATGGTCTATTCTGCAAAGGAACCCGGAGCAACACGGGGGATGTAGTGATTACTAAAAATTATACGTGTGCATAAAATGATCTGAATCGCGGGTAATATTGAATCCGTGATTTTTCGCTTGTACGATATACATAAAACGTAACCACATTGGAGATTTTCCGTAATTTTAATGTTCTTTGGCTTTTAATATAAATGTATCCTGTAAATAATTAACGAAGCAACCTACAAATGGGTTTTGCAATATCCGCTTACATGTTTGTTTCATTTTATGTTCAATAATTGTGGAGTCGATGAAATCAAACTGATATTTCCGTCCACTTTCACATTTAAATTTATTTAATAAATAATTAAAAAACGCTTTAGGCATTGACATAATATGTAGAAATTAGATATTTTTTTTATGATATTGGAAGGCAGACTAGCAAGTTTAGCAAACTGCCGAGAGATACCAAAACTTGAAATGGTGCGTTGCCAACCTGAGGCTGGGATGTAAGGAAACCGAGCAAAAGTAAGTTTACTGGCTATTTTATCCTCTGAACGGGAACACGTCAACGGCAAGCGCTGATTTTATGGCTGCAGGAATAGACAAGGCGTTATTACTAATCAGGCGAATTGCTGCGAAACTCTATCACCTAGTCAAATGTCACGGTGTTAGTGGTAGTAAGCCTATGTCCGCCTTTTACGAGGTGCATGGCAGAAAAGCACATAGTCTATTCTGCAGTGGAGCCCAGACTAACACGGGAATATATAGTGATTTGTTGTAGATTAATTGATTTACTAGTTTTACTAGTTACCCGCAAATTTGCAAGCGTGGAATAGATTTTCATACAAATTTTCATCACCATAATGGAGGTTGATTTTTGAATGTTGCCTTTGTTTGAATTCGGCTCTTTACCTATATTATGTGAGCTAAATTTCATTACAATCGGTTCAGTCTTTTAGCCGTGAAAGAGTAGCAGTTAGGCAGACTTTCGCATTTGTAATATTAATTATATTTTTTTTGGTATAAGGGCCTTTACAATTACTAAATTCTCAAACTAAATAAATTCGAGCACTAATTCGAAATTGGGCCTGGAAATTCTGAACATTTAACTGAAAAGTTAAAAAAATAAATTATTTAAATTTTCACTTTTAATATTCCATTTTTACTTACTTGAGTTGAGTTCAATGACCGCGCGCGATGTACGAGTATGTACCTATACGAGCGTTCATCGACGGCTGGTTTTTAGCGACAATAATGTGCGTGCTCTTATTGTAATATATGTTTGTTAATCTAATCGCTGCAACACTAAAATTTCCGAATTAGCTTTACTGACCAAAGTCCAACTAAAAACCACATTCTCTGGCAAAACTAGATGAATAGCTAAAAACCTTGTTGATCACGTTTCCTTTCAAAATCCGTATCGAAATCGGTCCATTCGTTCAAAAGCTAGGAGACCTCAGACACACACACACCACACACACACACACGCACACACACGCACACACACACAGACCTCAAACGTGTGACATCTATTTATTTCCTCCAGGGGGTTTAAATACTCGTAAAATGGAATATTACAGCAAAGCAAAACCTTGTCTTCGTCTCTTTTTAGTAATATAAAGTGTTGAAAAGTCATTATAGTCTGTAAAATATAAATATGTATGTTTATTTTTACAGAAACTTCACATTTTTATCTAAAGTCATAAGTAATTTTGCGGTGACGGTATATTTAATTAGCAAGTATGGCAAGCACGCGACCGCCTGGTGGCTTGGTTAATATATTACAAGATAAAAACTCCATTTTACATTTACTTCTTGAATTATATAATTTTTCTTCTACTTTTAGTTCTGTGAAATTAGTAGTAGTTTGCAGTTATAGGTGGTGCTAGGCCTCGACTGATACTTTTTTCTGACAGGAGATGAGGAGGATAGCGTCGATGTTCCCATTTACCATGTGTAGTATCCTAGCTAGATTGTTAACGTAAAGTTCCCATTTTTTTCTAACGTTTCTAAAGTTTAACTTAAAGTTTAAGTTTCAGTCCTGATAATGTTATATAAGCGAAAACGGTAGGCTTTTTACAAAATAATAAATTATAAGTGATACGTAACTTCTTTTTTCTTTTTTCTAACGTTTCTAAAGTTTAACTTAAAGTTTAAGTTTCAGTCCTGATAATGTTATATAAGCGAAAACGGTAGGCTTTTTACAAAATAATAAATTATAAGTGATACGTAAACAGTACAAGTGTTTCTTTATTTAAAAATATGAATATTTGGAAGTTTTACCAAGGGTCGACGATGGAAAATAACAAATATTTGTAGCATTCTTTTGTCTTAAAGCACAGTATTACTATTCGAAGAATTATCTGCTTATTTGCCTTCGGGCCACTTGCACGTTCCTGGGTTAAGTATTTAACACTGAGTTGTCGTCTAATTAGGGTTAAATCACTTTATATATAACAGTTTAACTCAGTGTCAAATGTTACTCGGGAATGTGCAAGTGGCCTTTAATGTAACATTTATTAAAACATTTTTTACTGCATGTTAAAAAGTTATATTTTATATTACGTAAGGTCCTTTGTCACATATCTCGCAATCATTTTACCCATTCAGCTTCAGATATTTATTTATATCAACAACCCTACGACCGCACTATAGATGTAAATTAATATTTTTATTTAAAAAATAAAGGCTTAATTATTGATTAAAATGTAATGACTCCGAAGAGTGGAGCAACTAGTGTTCTTAGGTATATGACATAAACATAAACATAACATCGGATTTGTTAAGCGCCATTGGTTGCAGTGCTTTTTATTTATTTATTTTTATTTTTTATTGACTAGGAATAGTTACCATTATATTTATTTTATCAGCCTGTATATTAGTAGACTAAGTACCAGCCATGTGCGAGTCGAATTTATGCAGCGAGGGTTCCGTGCAAACCTGTAGGTATGTAATAAAAGTTCACCAACACGAAATTTTCACAACAAGTAACCTGTAACTTGGTCGTTAAATGTGGGCCTCTTAAATAAGCTCAGAGTCGCTCAGCGTGCTATGGAGAGAGCTATGCTCGGTGTTTCTCTGCAAGATATGATTCGTAATTCGGTGATCCGCAAGAGAACGAGAGTAACCGACATAGCTCAGAGAGTTAGCAAGTTGAAGTGGCAACGGGCAGGCCACATTGCTCGCAGAACCCAACACCGCTGGAGAAGAAAGGTTCTCGAGTGACGGCCCTGCACCGGAGGACGTAGTTAGTGTTGGACGACCTCCCACCCGGTGGACTGATGACCTGGTCAAAGTCACGGAGAGTCGCTGGTGATCGTGACTTGTGGCGCTCTTTGGGGGAGGCCTATATCCAGCAGTGGACGTCCTCCGGCTGATGATGATGATATTGATCCTGTAGGTTTTGATTCCCTTGCAAGTTTCAATAAATTAGCAGGAATAGAGTTGGCTTAGAAGTCTGTTCATAGCTTCAAGAGACTTAGAGAGCAGTAGACTTGACTATTTGATATAAATTTCAGCTTGATACCTCCAAGCGTATCTGAGCAAAAGGGTTTTGACAAATGGACTGACGGACATACAATATTCTGACTCTGATATATATACATATTCTAATTCTGATTCTGATACAATAAAGGATTCCTATATGGGTTCCATATTTTTTGAGGCGCGGAACCTTAAATATTAAATTGATCTGCTTTTATAATTTCAGTATATTTTGATATATTCTCAGTGAATTGAATGAAATGAATTATATACCCAATTCATTTCTAAATAGAAATACCAAATCACTCAATCAAAAGGCATCTAAAATAGCATATCGAAACGTAAAAATAATTATAATAAGATTTATTTTTCTTATTACTTACGATTCGCGTAAGTTTCATAAAATACCGCTAGTTATTTTTATATCCCTATGTTAGGGCTGGGCCATTGACATGCTGTTGTAGCCTAATTATACTGTGACATGCTATACCCACCGTCACAAATGTAGCTAAGGTGTGCCATATAGTAACGTAATATTCGCCAGACGGCCAAAAACAAGTTAACATTTGGATGTTATTACTGAGTTTTGCTTAATATTAACTTACAGATGTTAAGGTACTAAGAATGTTTATTAGATATGTATAAAGGTTTTAGATATTTCATTTATATTTAAGATGTGTTTTAAAAAAATATCAATCGGTAAAAAAATAAACTGCTGTCGAGGTAAAGAAAGTCATGTTTATTATTTTTAATTAGTTTGTAATTAATAATCTATGTTAATGTACTTCCAGCAAATAATTTCTTGTGATTGTTGTGATATCGACATGTTTAATACTAATTCGTATTTTGATCATTTTAGAAAAAAAAGTATCTTCACGCCCATATCCCCGAAGAGGTAGGCAGAGGCACAACCAGAGCACCCACGAGTAGCCGAAGACACTAAGTCCCATAATGTGATAGGTGGCAAGCCTATCGCCAACCGGGCACATTTCCAATCCCGACCAACATTTTTTTATTAGAAAATTGGAAAAACCCATTTAACTTTTCGTTGCCCGACCCAGGATTCGAACCCGAGACCTCATGCAGTCAAGTACAACACCCGGACCGCTAGACAACAAAGGCGATTACTTGATCATTTTAGGATAAAAAAATCGATGGATTTCGAAAAAACCTATATGTAACATAGCCAAGAATCATCTCGATTATGTCAGATTTCAAACAAAAACAAATAATTCAGTGATAACTTCTTTTTGATAGATTTATTAATTTTTTTTGTGTTATTTCGAAAAATATAGTTTCGAACCTAAATAGCTTGAAATATAGCATTTAATTCTTGTCAGACTTGTTTAGGTACATGGGTAAACGTGTAAATGACCATTTTTAACTCTGACATAAAATGGGCTTATAAGGTTGACTTGCCTAAGTATGTGTGAGTGTGTGTGTGTATGTGTGTGTGTCTTTGTATGTATAAATATACGTTCCACACAGATGCAAACCAATGTTTTAAAGTCACACCCAAATTATCTTTAACTAAAAAAATAATCTCTATTTTAGTCGTTGGTTAAGTGGCTAGTGTATGCGTCTAACTACAGCGACAAGTACAAGACACAAGCATGTAATTTGCTTACTTTGGGTTAGATTCAATTTGAGTGACTTGTCCAGGGATATTTGTTTTATTTTTCATAACAACACACGTGAAAGGATGGACTAATTTTGTTCATTTTTTGTTGTGTTAGTTATAGCAGAGGTTAGTAAGTCTTTGGTTACACTCAGAAGTAAGTTTACAAGAAGAAAAAAAATGGGAAAATTTCAGGGAATATAGGAAAACATTATCCTATACAAACAAATATATCCTATACAAACTGTCAGCTATTAATATCAAATGGTACGAAGTTCTCAGGTTAGCTAGTGTATTTCCAATAGTTGCGTTTCACCGAATGTAGGCCTTACTTTGTTTTAAAACTTTAATCAACTTGAAGGAAGATTTGAAAAGCTTCTTGTAGAGTTTTGATATCGTTTCAATTTTTTAGAGTAATTTTATTAATTTTGAAACAAAGTTACAGCTAAGCACTAACTATTATGTTATGTCAGATTAAATTTAATCCTATAACAGTAAAATGCCGCTTCTAAATTTATCTGGTCAGGAGAAGAAACGGCGAAATAAACTCCCCAGCAACAAAAAAGTTTCTAATCAAGAGGATCTGCACTATAACATCTTTATGAGTAGTTAGGCCAAAAAGATTTGTAAGACAGCTGATACTCGTTAGTTAATTAACTTTCAAACTTAATGTAATAGATGAGACTGAACTTCAATATAATACTCATTCGTATTTAGTCGGCAAGTTCAAACGTAACTTTCCTGAGGTATATCAAAGCTAAAAGCTTTGACCTTAGAAACAATGCTTTGATATCTCTAACATTAATAAAGTTTGAGAGTTCGAAACTAACTACAGTCCGCAACTTTGTTTTATAATTTTTTTTTTATTACTTGGTGTTGGCTTTGATTGAGATAAATTGTCATAAGTTTTAAGGACATTTAATTTTTACCTTAGTTATTTATAGCACTTGTTATCTTTATTTTTTATACATACGTCATATTATCTTCACGCTAAGTCGCTTACGTGGTAGGCACAGAGTATTGAGTACCAAAATTTACGATCCTGACAAACCTGTTTGGCTTCCATGTCATTCATTACCATTTTAATACAAATACGCCGGTTTCGGAGACTCTTGATACCACCCTCGGATAATATCCGATTGATCTGATCGTGAAATGTCAGCCTTGGTCTCCCCGGGTACCTACATCCATCCACATTCGCATTGTATATCTGCTTTGTCAATATTTCATCTGTCATTCTTTCTACCAGCGGAGCATGCCCTATCGCATTTTAACACTAACACTTTTAATCCCAATCTGTATCTTATGTTAAAGATAAACAAAATTTTATTGTTTAATGTTTTTTCCTTTATTTTTTGTGTTTTTGTGTCGCCTCTATAGGCTAGCAGACCAGGTGTTAGACTTGACTTCATGCGGTCAAGAGTTCGATTCCCGGGTCGGGCAATAAAAGGAAAAAGTGGTTTTTCCAATTTTCAATAACGTTTCTTAGGATTGTATATTGGTTAGCGATAGGCTTGACACCTATCCTATTGTAGGACTTAGTGTCTTCGGCTAGTCGTGGGTGCCCTGGTTTTGCCTCTGCCTACCTCTTCAGGGATATGGACGTGAAGATACTTCTTTTTTTTATTAAGAACAAATACTCCATTTTCCCCTGTACAGATTTACTTTTTAAAGTAAAAATCTTAATTACAGTTCATTCGTTGCTACATTTGAACAATTCGACGTTCAGATCGGGATTGCATGACAAAACCAACTCTGTTTTAATCTCTATATGCAATATGTATTTTATTGTTCACCATACAGAAAGGATATTTCGTTTTGCTGCTATCGAAATTTTTATGATAACTAGTCGACCGGTAGGGTTACTCTCGAAGCTCGATTCATGTGAATTGGAAATTGGTATCCATGAATTTCGTTTGATTTCATCATCAGTTGCAGACGTGGTGGCATTGGGACCACCTCAGAGGGTTTTTTTTATAAAAAAATTGGAAATCAGTTCATAAATTACGGAGAAATAGATTATTTTTTTTTATTCATACTTTTAAAGAAAGAAACACTTGTACTATTTTACTTCTCACTTATAATTTATTACTTTGTAATTAATAGCCTACCGGTTTCGCTTATACAGCATCATCAGGGCTAAAACTTAAACTACGTTAGGTAGTTAATTACAAGTGATAAGTGAAACAGTACAAGTGTTTCTTTCTTTAAAAATAGGAATATTTGGAAGTTTTACCAAGTGCCGACGATGGAAAATATCAAATATATTTTTTTTATGATAATGGAAGGCAAACAAGCAAACGGAATTCCTGATGGTAAGAAGTTCACGCCGCTTAGTGACACCGTAGGTGATAATGGTGCGCTGCCGACCTGAGGCCGGGGTTTAGGCCTCGAGCAAAAGTAAGTTTACCGTCTACCTTACCCTCCGAACCGGAACACATCAAAGGCAAGTATTGGGCGTTATAGTGGCAGGAATAAATAAAGCTGTGGTATCAATCCGGGCAAGTCGCAGAGAAACTCTACCACCTAGTAGAAATTCATGGTGTTAGTGACGATAAGCCTATGCTCGCTTTTACAAGCTGCCTGGTACGAAGGCGGATGGTCTATTCTGCAAAGGAGCCCGGACCAACACACAAGAATATAAGAGTGGAATATTTGAATTTCTTCTTTTTTCGATTTTTTTTTTAAATCTGAACTGAATCTTTTTAAACGATTTCGCTAGTTATTATAAAGAGAAGGTTCGTAAGAAAAAAAAAGTTTTGCTAAATATTTAAAAGCTCAACGAAAGTATAAATTTTACATAGCCGTCAGTTGTCCAATTCGAATGCAATAGTTAGGCCCTGTGCATTGTCTGCCGGATCAACGAGTATTAATATGAAAAAAAGTCATTTGTTTGTTAATATGTTCCTTTGTTTGGATTTAGTCGCAACATCTGAACTGTTATTGTAGAACTAGTTGTGCCCACGACTTTGTCTGCGTGAGATTTATCAAAATAGTTATTTAATAAATGCATAAGTAATTCCTTATTACATTAGCTTCTTGCGTAAAAGTCTCGTCAATATAGGTCTAGTCGTTTCGGAGATTTACCTCAACAGAATGACAGAAGTCGAAGTGGTAAAAAAACGTTATTTTGTTTTATGTACCATTTATTGATTCATTGTAATTATGTATTAAAAAAGTTTATTTTAATATTACAAACAGACACTCCAACTTTATTATAATTATATTTATTTGTAACTAGCTGTACGAGAAAAAATAAAGGATTGTTTTTCCAGTTTTTCTTGCAATTTCCCTGTTTTTTCGCTTCATAAAACTTTCTCCTGACAATAACTGATACAACATAAAAATAATTATCCAAATCGGTCCAATCGTTCGGAAGCTATGCGCTTACCAACGCATTTAGTGATTAATTTTTATATTATAGAAGATGAAACGTAATGAAAATCATTGTTTGAGTGCCACTTAAAAAGTGACAGATGTTTGTTTATTTGGCTAACCTTCAAAACGGCTTCATCAATTTCGAATACACTGATTGGTATGAAGTTTCATAATCTTTCTTACACAACATGTAATGTAAATGCAATTCGTAAAAGATTTAAAAGTATATAAAGAGCTTCTCTCTAATGTAAAAAATACGTTTATTCTGTAGGATTACTCTTACGTTACTTTTCCTCGTGTTGGTCCAGGCTCCATTGCAGAATAGACCATCTTCCTTCTTACCAGGCAGCTCGTAAATCCCGAGTATAGGCTTATCGTCACTAACACCGTGACATCCTACTGGGTGGTAGAGTTTTGAAGCGACACGTCCGGATTAGTACCACCGTCTCACCTATTCCTGTCGCCATAACCTCAATGCTTGCCGTTGTCGTGTTTTGTCGTCGTCGGTTCGGAGGGTAAGGTAGCCGATAAAATTTTGCTCTAGGCCTAAGATCTCGGCCTCAGGTTGGCAACGCACTATTACCATGTTTGGTGTCTCTAGACGGGGTGAATTTCTTACCATCAGGAAATACGTCTGTTTGTTTGCCTTCCAATATCATAACAAAAAGTATCTTCACGCCCATATCCCCGAAGAAATAGGCAGAGGCACAACCAGGGCTCCCACGACTAGCCGAAGACACTAAGTCCCACAATGTGACAAGTAATACATATAAAATCCCGAGCAATATTTTTATTAGAAAATTAAAAAACCCAACTTTTCTTTTTGTTGCCCGATCCGGGAGTCGAACCCGGGACCTCATGCATTAAAGTCCAACACCTGAACCCCTAGACCACAGAGGCGATAAAAAAAAACATGAAAAACGTTGATATAGGTACGTAAAATGGGCTAACTAATGCAAAGTTCGTTAAAATGTTTAGTTGTTACTAATGGATGTTTAGACATGATATAATTGGATGTCCGTTAGTTGCTCAATCACGCTTCAATGCTTGTGTCGATCGTAATAAAAGTTGGCACGACTGGAACTATGAAATGTAAAGAATGGCAACTTTTATTCGCAACTGAATTATCGCAATAATTATTATAAGTTTTAAAGACCGATGAAGCTGCTACTACAAGCTAGTAAGTAATATTGTTAAGTACGCAAATCAGATACTGTAAATTATAATTAACTTTAAAACTTCGATTTCAATAAGCTGTCAAGTTATACAATTATCAAGTAGGTATTTCCTTGGATTTTCCTGGGATTCCATTTAGATCCAGATTTAGTGGCAATAGGACGCCTCATAAGTACGCTCTTTCAAACAAAACTTAAATAAAATCGGCTACGAAATGGCACTTAAAACGATTAACATACATAAAAAAATATAATCATATCTTCAAGCCAAGTATTTTTTTAGATTTTCCTGGGATTCCAACTAGATCCAGATTTAGTGGCAATAGGACGCCTCATAAGTACGCTCTTTCATACGAAACTTAAGGGGCCATATACGCTAAAATACGTCAGCAGTTTACTGTTTTTTTCATACAAAGCAATCATGGATCTTGGTGACAAAGATATACAAGATTAACATGAACATGCTTTGTAAGACTAGTGTTTACAAAACACGATTCATTTCACTTTGTTCGATAGAAAAAAATTAAAAAGTTAACCCTTTTTTGAAAACTTTTGCTTACTGTCTACTTCAATTGTGAAAATATCGACATTAGATTTAGCATAAACATAAATAAGTACTATACCTAAAAGATAAGTGTTTCAGTTTTTATACTTCTTTACAAATTACTTTTATAGTGTCAAAAATAGTGCTTTGTCGCTACTTTAGAGCGAAATATTTCATAGTAATCATGGAACGAGGGAGTGCGGTGTTTGGCTCTTCTGGCTGACTGAGTATGGGGCCTTAAATAAAATCGGCTACGAAATGGCACATAAAACGATTAACATAAATAAAAAAATATAACACATATCTTCAAGCCAAGTCCCTTTATATAATATTATAAACTATAGCTAAGTATAATACGCGTGCACGGTTTTTGAAATGGCTAAAATATTGCTAACACACACACACATACACACATGTGTCGAACTTATTACACATTTGGTTGGTGATATTTACTCAGAAATACAACAAAAGTACAGTAGGTTATAATTATATTCGTATTAACATGAAAGTTTCCATATGAGTCATGTTCTGATAATGAGAACAAACAAAATTTTTCTGAAATAAGTTGTTATATTTGTTATTTTTTTTCATGTTTTACAATATATCAAAACATGTGATTCCTGATTAGCTCTGGTTAATTATGTATCTCGATCTATTTATTGTAAAAGAAATTAACAAATCAGCACAGTAAAACTGACTCCAACTGATAACGTCGCAATTTAATAGCTTTTTTTGGAAGATAGCAAGTGGTTTGTAAATGGTCCCACACCTTATTTTTTTAATGTTAATGGAACACACATGTACACATAACGCATCTTTCAAAAAACGAACCATCATAGTCGGTATTCTATTCTCTGAGTAATCGCGTAACAAACATCCAAAAACAAATACAGTCGAATTGAGTCCAAATTAGCCTTCTTTTTTGGAGTCGGTTAAAACCGACTTCAATTTCATAACATAATCTAGGTAAACAAAAAAATTGTGTGTGTACTTATGTACACGCGTTAGAAGTTATACTTCTTCGGCGTAATAAGATAAAAATTCTTTTTCAAATTTTTATCCTTTGCCTTATTTTTTTACATTTGTAGACAAAATGACACTAACCATAGAAAAAAGGTATTTAATACATTAAAAGTTTTATTATAATGCATTATTTAGTTAAATAAAGTTTATTTAATATTTAATAAAAACTAAAATGTTATCTATAGCTAACTTCATCATGTCGGTTTTTCGTGACGGTGTGCGCGCGCATCGTAAAAATTTACCCTCATCATTTTTTCCTAACGCGCCAAAAGAAGTATAACTTCAAAAATTGCCGTATTAAATCGTATCCAAATACCTCCAAACCAATGGATTTTCATACGACTTTGTTATAGATAGCGATTCAAGAGGAAGCCTTTCATGTATAAACTATAACATTTTTTTTATGACATTGGAAGGCAAACAAGCAGGCGGATTTCCTGATGGTAAGAAATTCCCCCCTCTTAGAGACACCAAAGGTGGTAATGGTGCGTTGCCAACCAGAGGCCGGGATGTTAGGCCTCGAGCAAAAGTAAGTTAGTTTACCGGCTACCTTACCCTCCGAACCGGAACACGTCATGACGTTGTGAATAACATGAAAAATTGTCCACCCATGCAAAACTGTGACGGACTGCTCGTCAAGCATAATTGCGTGCAAATAAAATAAAAAAGAACAAATTACTTGAATGTATCAAAGGACTGTATGGAAAAAACGTAAAATGACCAAGAGAATAAACAGACAGAATAATTAATCGGCAGTTTACTTCACAAAGGGTTTAATTTTAAGGCATTTTAAAATATGGGAACAGTTGGAATGGCGGACATGCTTGCAAATGTAAAAAATGTTTTTATTTTAAATTTATGTTTTTAAACACCATTCGAGCTACTCTCAGAGCAAGATGAGCCTTAAAGTGACATTTTAGGTTTAATATTTTTTTTGCATGTTTAAAGCGCTTTTTCGATCAACGCATCACAAGGTTTTAAATGACGTCTTAAAGATAGCGCAAACTCAGACAAGCCTCATCGGGCGCAACGCCCAAAAATAATACTCCTAATCGCTTGCATACATCTTTATGTATATAATTCTTGTGTTCGTTCGTGTGTTTGTCACTGAACTCCTTCTACACCACTGGACCAATGTTGATGAAACTTTTTGTGTGTGTTCAAGGGAATTCGAGAATTGTTTGGATTCACAATTTGCTCTCCTGGAAAAGTTGTTTTTAATTTAATTTTATAATAATAAGTAGTTGTTAATTTGGGAATGTTTCACATTGGATCCGATAGACTGCTCTACTATCGAAGCATTAATGTCAAGCGATACGGAGTTTGCTGAATCAGCTAGTTTTATAATATGAAGCAGCGCTAACTACAGCCTACTGTCTTCAAAGAGGAAAGCAAAAACTAATTCAGTGATGTGAATTGAGAACTAATGACATTATAATGATGAATTTTAGCATGACATTTACCAGCGGCGCCACTTTCGTTACTTAAAGTAAGTAAGTGTCTTCACAACAATATCCCACAAGAGGAACAACCATGGCACCCACGACTAGCCGAAGATGCTAATCCCAACACTATGATAAGTGGCAAGCCTATCCTCAACCGGGCACAATTCTAATCCCGGGCAACATTTTCTTTATTAGAAAATGGTTAAAACCGCATTTTCTTTTTGTTGCCCGACTCAAGAATCGAACTCAGTACCTCATGAAGTCAAATCCAACACCTGAACCGCTAAACCGCAGAGGAAATACTCTACGATTTTAAAGTAGAGTTACTACTTTTCTTTTTCACACTACTCTTTGGTACTGAGTTCAAAAATCTGCTGATGCGATGCGGAATAGCCCGTCTAAGTGTGCTTTACAATGCGTGGAGCCGCAGCCGCCTTGCCGGCGATATGTTCTGTCCGTCAAAGGTGTGCGTTATTCTTTATGATTGAATTTTGCTTACGTATTTTCAGAGAGTACATTTTCTATAAATTATTTGACCGCCTTGAAGGGTTGGTGTAAACATCTTACTCTACGCAACCAACCGCAAGGCTCTGGTTCGTATTCCAACGCAGGCAGGCATTTGTGTTCCATGTTTGTATTTTCGGGTATGGTTGTTTCTTTATATTTTATCGGCTTATTGCAAAAGTCTGTGACATATTCGTTATTCTTAAACAAACGGTAATTTCAACATTATAACTGTAAATATCTGACTGCCAAAGTTGCAGTTATGGATTTCATAGCGTTTTGCATAGTCGAATATGTCAAAATGAATTCATTTTTTTATGTTATAGGAAGGCAAACAAGCAGACGGATTTCCTGATGGTAAGAAACTCACGCCGCCTAGAGACACCAAAGATGGCTTACCCTCCGAACCGGAACACGTCATGACGTTATGGCGGCAGGAATAGGTAAGGCGGTGGTACCAATCCGGGCGAGTCGCTGCGAAACTCCAATAAGCACTCCACTCCATAAAAAATACGTATTTGGTGATTTGTTTGCAGTTAATGATTTTTTTGACAATTTATTCCTTTATGTGTTTTTTTTTATAATATTGGAAGGCAAACAAGCAGACGGATTTCCTGATGGTAAGAAATTCACGTCGCCTAGAGACACCAAAGGTGGTAATGGTGCGTTGCCAACCTGAGGCCGAAATGTAAGGCATCGAACAAAAGTCAGTTTACCGGCTACCTTACCCTTCAACAGGAACACGTGGCGGTGGTACCAATCCGGGCGAGTAGCTGCGAGACTCTACCACCTAGTAAGACATCACGGTGTTAGTGACGGTGAGCCTATGCTCGCCTTTTACGAGCTGCCTGGAAAGAAAGGTAGATGGTCTATTCTGCAAAGGAGCCCTGACCAACACGGGGAAAACGTGTTTTCGTGTTTCTGAGCATAAGTATCTTAAAGTAGCTCATAACATAAATCTTTAATTTATTTACTTGGAGTTTAGTCAGTTTGCGTAATTTGTCCATTGAAGTAAAAAAAGTTGCTGGCACGTGTTAAAGTTTCGTTTTGAAAGGGCAATCAGAGTGGATATTATTTTTCAGATTACCAGTTCTCACTGGTGAGAGACATTATATTGAAACTAATCTCTATTGTTTCGTATTTTCACTCAGGATTTAGTGCCAATACACTCAATTATAGTGTATCGAAAACAAGTGTGTTTTACAGTACATACAGTGGTATGAAATAAACTAATTTAATTACTCAACAACTAATTTAGTCACAGACTAAATATTTAAAATTAATTCCCGCAAGTAGCATTGTTCCATTGTAACTTTAAAATAATTTTACACTTAAATTCCTACAAATTGCAATTTAGTTTTACAGATGTAACAAACTGAACTACTAAACTTTATTATGAAAAAGTTATGCTCTTTGTTTAAAATTGTAATATCTCATAATCTTATAAAATACTTTTCGTTATAATAAAAAGAAATAAATCGCGTAATAATATACTTACATCTATATAAATTTACATATTGTTTTATTATCTTAGTAACCAGAAATTATTTCTTTTTATGTGATGAAACAGTGACCAAATACATGACTTTCCTGATGGTAGGTGATAGCGGTGGTCCATAGACACCATCGATGTAACCGGGGTGTTGCTGTCTAAAGGCCGGAGTGTCCCCTATTGTACAAGTCTACTAGCTACACTTCAGACCTCAACATGAGCGAGTAATTGAATATTAAGTTTTTTGATAAGGAACATGCAATTTATTACTATTTCTGAAAGTGAAATTCCCAAACCTTTAGCATTTGTTTCAAATGTAACGGTAAAATGTCGAGTTCAATTGTAAGATTTTTTTTATCTTTTCTCCCCCTCGTTTTAGTCGTCCGGGCTCCTTTACAGAAAAGCCCATCTGCTTTCCAGCAAGTCAGCTCAGCGCGCATGGGCTTAACGTCACTAACACCGTGACATCTCACTAGGTGGTAGAGTTTTGCAGCGACTCGCCCTATTTGGTACCGCGCCTTACCTATCCCCGCCGCAATAACGTCCAATGCTTGCCGTTGACGTGTACCGGTTTGGAGGGTGAGGTAGCCGATAAACTTACTTTTGCTCGAGGCCTAACATCCCGGCCTCTGGTTAGGTACGCACCATCACCGCCTTTGGTGTCTCTAGGCGGCGTGAATTTCTTACCATCAGGAAATCCGTCTGCTTGTTAGCCTTCTATTAGCATTAAAAAAACTTTTAGAGTCAGCTAAAAAGGAAACTCTATGTAATACGAGAACGACCGAGATAATTACGGTTAAGTGCGGTTCAAGTGTCAAAGCCACGTGTATTCTCGAACACTACACAGAATTCCCTTTAGCGTAACGAGAAAATACAGAAACACTACACTACAAGATGGACCTGAAATGTTATAGGGTTGTCATTTTTTTTTGCAAAATTGGAAAATAATACAGATTTACTTATCGTCATATAATATAGTACTAGCGGTCCGCCACGGCTTCGCACGGTTATGAAATATACATATCAAACTTCCTCGTCAATCACTTTATCTATAAAAAAAAAACGCATAAAATCCGTTTCGTAATTTTAGAGATTTAAGCATGCAAAAGGATATAGTGACAGGAAGCGACTTTGTTTTATACTATGTACTAATAAAACAAAAATGCTTTACGTTTTTAACCGACTTCAAAAACAGGAGGAGGTTATCAATTCGTAGCGACATTTTTTTTTATGTATGTTCAGCGATCATTTCTAAACGGCTGGACTAATTTGCAATATTCTTTTTTTATTTGAAAGAGTAAGCTACACAGGTGGTCCCATAGGGAGGAACTCAGGATCTGATGGTGGCATCCTGGTGAAATCGAGGGCATTCCTGAAAAAATGTATGGAAGCACAGAGTTTTTCTTGACTTTTTATCAATTGAGAGGGATTTTACCTATAAAAATCCTAATTTTATGATGACGAGCTGATGATGGAGAGCATCCCAACTGAAGGACATTTTCAGCGATTACGCTAAAACGGCTGGTCTGATTTGGACAGTTCTTTTTTTGTTTGGAAAGGTGTACCTCACAGGTGGTCTCACGGTAAGGAAGTCAGGATCTGATGATGGCATCCTGGTGAAATCGAGGGCATTCCTGAAAAAATGTATGTTAGCACAGAGTTTTTCTTGACTTTTTATCAATTGAGAGGGATTTTACCTATAAAAATCGTAATTTTGTGATGATGAGCTGATGATGGAGAGCATCCCTACTGAGGGACATTTTCAGCGATTACTCTAAAACGGCTGGTCTGATTTGGACAGTTCTTTTTTTGTTTGGAAAGGTGTACCTCACAGGTGGTCTCATGGTAAGGAAGTCAGGACCTGATGATGGCTTCCTGGTGAAATCGAGGGCATTTCTGAAAAAAATAAATGGAAGCACAGAGTTTTTCTTGATTTTTTATCAAATGAGATAGATTTTACGTATACAAATTGTAATTTTATGATGATGAGCTGATGATGGAGAGCATCCCAACTGAAGGACATTTTCAGCGATTACTCGAAAACGGCTTGTCCGATTTGGATAATTCTTTTTTGTTTGAAAGCGTAGTATCATGGCAAGGAAGTCAGGATCTGATGAAGAGATTCCGGAGAAATTGAGGAAACTATTAAAAAAATTGGCAAGCTTAGGGTTTCTATTGACTGAAAAATGTTACTAGTGCTTGAATTGTTGTATAATCCAAGTAGTGCTCTCTCTCTCTCTGTGCAGAGTCAAAACTTAAACATACATAAATATACCCAACGATGAACGAGTATTAGATTTCTTCTTCAACGGAAATAAGATTTCTTAAACGTAGCATTTCTGCTAAGGCTCGTTCATCGTGGGGTTTCGTCAACAGCTTGGAGTCAGTAGTAAATAAGGGACAATCGATTTTGACGCTGCTCAGGCGTTTCATTCGATAGCCTGTTATTAATAAGAGACAACCGATGTTGTCGTTGTTCTACAGTCTCTTTCGACAAATTTATTTGTACGTAATTACGCTTCTTAAGTCGTTTTTCACGGTCTTCGGACGACTCTCTAAGGCGTTGTGTTTTATTCCGTTCTCAGCGTCCGTATTGCGGCTCAGGCGCTCATTTTTATACTTTCAGGCTCCTGTGCTCGTTTTCCGTAGGTTAGTTTCGTCGATATCTTTTGTTGTGGTCTTGTAAATATTTTTGGGTAGGATATAGTTTGTACACATAATATTATAACAAATTATTTCATCCTTTTTAGTTCTAGAGAGTTTTTGAAGACGGTTTTCTTTTTTGTTTAAAAATAATTTTTGATCATATTTTACTTTGTAAAAGTAAAAGATATTGTATCTATGTGGTTAGTACCTACTTTACCCACTGTTGTTGTTAAGCATTAGTTATTACTGCACGTATTAGTAGCTTTTGAATTTCTTCCTCTACTTTGCCTTTATTATAGAGAGAGAGTTTTTGAAGGCGGTATTCTTTTTTGTTTAAAAATAGTTTTATGTCCTGTATGCTTAGATCTTTAAAACTACGCAAGTGACAGCTAACGAATACCTACAATTCTTATCTAAAGCAAAGAAAAAACAAATTATCTTCACACCCATATCCCCGGATAGGAAGGCAGAGGCACAACCAAGACACCTTCGACTAGACTAAGACACTGCAAGACAATTCATATCTAAACAATTTGAATTTGAGTAGGGAGTAACGATATTTTATGTACAACTAGCTGTTGCCCGTGGCGTTGCCCGCATATTTATTGTTCTCATAGGAACATTTTTAGCGATAAAAACTATCCTATGCGTTAATCTAAGTTACTTTCTATGAGTGTGCTAAATTTCATGAAAATCGGTTTAGCTATTTTTGCGTGAAGGAGTAACGAACATACAAACTTTCGCATTTATAATATTAATACGATTTGTTGATTTGAAATCAACAAATTTTTAGGGTATTCTGTTCTTTTACTGGAAGTTAGGAGACAGTTTTAGAAAAGGGTAACTGAAATCACAGTAAAGTTGGATAATAACCCTTTTCGAAGTTAAACAGTCCATTTTATACAACCGCATTTGAAATTAAATATTTAAACGCAAACAATCTTTTACATTTCTAATTTTTTCTGAGGCTATGAAACCCGTCGTTAAAGAAACTTATATTTACCTGATTTATAAAATTACCTTTTTACAAAATAGAGCTTGCGTCAAATGACTATTTTCAAAGATGATATTATTTTTGTACTTTTCTTGAAGAAAATATTTTCTAAGTTATGTTCTAAGTATGTTTCTAAGTAAGTAAAATGTTTCTAATAATAAGACATCGGCTATTTTTTTGTAATAGAAATAACACTTTTTTATGTGAATGGAACTGGTATTCTTGTTATATTCTCTAGGTAGTAAAACATAATCGTGGCATATAGACACCAAAGATGTTACATGTGCGTCGCTGTCCTAGGGTTGAGATGTTAGGCCTAATGTGCAAGTCTACCAAGTAGGCTAACCTACCTACCCTTCCAACAATTTTTTTTTTATCAACAGTAATGACCTTTATTACCTATTCCTGGAGCCACACCGTCAGCGCTTGCCATTGATATGTTCCGGTTTAGAGGGTAAGGTAGCCGGTAAACTTAATTTTGCTCGAGGCCTTACGTCCCTGCTCCAGATTGGCAACGCACTAATATCACCGTTTGGTGCCTCTTGGCGGCGTGAATTTCTTACCATCAGGAAATCCGTCTTACTTGTGCTCTTGTCTACGCCTTCTACAAGCTACCTGGCAGGGAGACAGCTGATTTTTTCTACTCAGCTGATCTGAACCAACACTGGGTTAATGAATATTTATATAATACTGTTATGTGCCATTTTTTATGAGAAGGCAAACCATCAGACGGATTTCCTGCTAATAAGAAATTCACCTCGCCAAGAGACACCAAAGCTAGTAATGGTGCGTTGCCAACCTTAAGTCGGGATGTTAGGCCTCAAGCAATAGTAAGTTTACCGACTACCTAACCGAA
>NJDD01000563.1:291453-301763 GCA_002245505.1 Calephelis nemesis
AAAATTCAGTTAGCTTAACGTTTTAAATTAATTGAACTAATTAATTCGTTACATTACAAAAGAGTTTTTACTTTTTGCCGTTGTCATTTGATGTGAAATTCCATTTTTAAATAACACTAACATTTCCACGATAAAGCGTAGTAGCTTTACTTTCTACTTTTCTTTCTTTCTTTTTCAAATAAATATGGTCGTTAGTTACTGTTGTTTCTTAAATAAAAAAATGGGAAACAAGTAAAAAAGTACAAATGTTTATGTAAAGAAGTGTGCATAAAAATAAAACTTTTATTTATTTAATTGATTATTGTCAGGAGAATGATCTTATAAGAAAAAAAGATCAAAGTTGTTGTCTGTCGACTCAGTTAGTTACAAACTATTACAAATTGCAATTAATGAAAATTGGAGCGGGTATTTCTAAGTTTTCATCAATTCTTAAATCTGATATTTTTTCTCAAATTGCTTTATTTTAAAACAAATTTTAAATTTATTTAAGGGTATTAAATAAATTTAAAATTTACATTAATGTTACTGGCTTTTATGTATACCTACATGTTTTTTTTATGATATTGGAAGGCAAACAAGCAGACGGATTTACTGATGGTAAGAAATTCACGCCGCCTAGAGACACCAAAGGTGACAATGGTGCGTTGTCAACCTGAGGCTGGTATGTTAGGCCTCGAGCGAAAGTAAGTTTACCGGCTACCTTACCCTCCAAACTGGAACACGTCATGACGTTATGACAGCAGGAATAGGTAAGGCGGTGGTACCAATCTGGGTGAGTCGCTGCGAAACTCTATTACCTAGTAAGACATCATGGTGTTAGTGACGGTAAGCCTATGTTCGCCTTTTACAAGCTGCTTGTCAGGAAGGCAGATGGTCTATTCCGCAAAGGAGCCCGGACGAACACAGGGACCTAAAGAATTCATTATTTAATGGAGATGAATTTTGTATCCCTTATCCGTTGTACCTTTAACTTAGGGTTGTACCGCGCGTGAGGTATTTATTACTTTGGGACATGTCACAGAAACATGCACATCCATTGGAGAAGAAGGTTCACGTATACCTTAACTGGGGTCTGATTAATTTGAGAATAAAAAATCTAAAAGAATTGGAAAGAATTGAAAATCAAGATGACGCCAAGAAAATGATTGAAATAAAAAATGTTTGTGTATATACGTGTAAATATACACACAGTAGAAGTGAGACTTTTTTAGGGCATGATTTTTTGTGGTGCGTATCAGAAAATAAGCTTCACTTCAAAGTTTCACCTCACAGCTTGGCCGGCTGTCCAGCAGACACGAAGAATGCAGGATGAATTTGGGCGACAGCATACAGTGTTTTTTTTGTAGAGCTAACTAAAGGGCAATGAAAGTATCTGAAAAGTGTGACGGCAAATTTCTTTAATACTGAGTACGTTGAAGATGATTTCGAGATTGTTGCACATAAATTTTATCAATATCTCACTAGTTTTTAGTTGTACTTTTTAAATCATAAATTTATAGACTACTAGCAGTTTAACGCAGCTTCGTGTGACTTGGCGTCTACTTTACCAATTTTGATGAACTAAAACCTATGTCACTCAGGGATAATGTAGCATTGTAAGGATGTAAGAATTTTTGAAATCGGTCCAGTAGTTTCGGAGACTATTCATTTCAAACAAACAAAAGCAATCAAAAATTTCCTCTTTATAATATTATTATAGATATTTTTATAGTATAAATATAGGTCGCCTCTGTGGTCTAGCGGTTCAGTTGTTGGACTTGAATGCACGAGGTACCGGGTTCGAATCCCGGGTCGGGCAACAAAAAGAAATTTGGGTTTTTCCAATTTTATTATAAAAAAAATGTTGCTCGGGATAGGATATGTGCCTTGCCACCTATTACATTGTGGGACTTAGTATCTTCGGCTAGTCGTGGGTGCCCTGGTTGTGCCTCTGCCTACCTCTTCGGGGACATAAGCGTGAAGATATTTTAGATAGAGTTCAACGATCAAGCTCATGGTTCTCCTGATGGTAAGAAACAACCAAGGCCTATAGACACCATAGATGTTACAGATCGTGCTGTCCTGAGGCCGAGATGGAAGCCTATTGTGGTCTTTCTACCCTACCCTCCGGACAGAATTAAGACATGGCAGCAACTTTTTTTTGAGGTCTAGGGTTTGTTCCCTTTGACGGGCAAAAAAATAATAATGAGAAAGTGTATATATAAACAGACCTTGTAATTTTAATGTTTAATATGTAACATGATCTTTAATGTCTCAATAATTGAATTGTATAACTTTTAATGAGATTTAATAAAATACTTTAACAATATTATCAATTCAATAGGATATGTGCCCGGTTGGCGATAGCCTTGCCACCTATCATATTATGGGACTTTTTTTTTTATTGTCTTCGGCTAGTCGTGGGTTGTGCCTCTGCCTTCCCCTTCTGTGATATGGCCGTGAAGATCCTTTTTTTTCATGTAAAAAAAGTTAAAAATGCAACCAAAATTTTAATCACGGAAAGGATAAAACCGTGTAAAAATGAGATTAAGTTTTAGTACAGAATTTGCTTTGAGATCACGTCGCAAGCTATAACGTTTTGCAAAATGTGATAGTCTCGCGAGTTTAATTTCGCATAGAATTATTTTCCAAAATTGAAAAGTTTTTTATGACCCATAAAATGTTAGAGTTGTTAGAATGTTCACCGCAAGTAAATTATTTTTATTTTTTATTTTTAGCATGTTCCTAAACAAGTGATATTAGTTTAGTACCTATTTATAACTAGTTTGCATTAAGTAATGACCCGATTTTGAAAACTCACCCTGAAATCACTCATAACTCATACCTCATAACTTACCTTTAAAAAAACTGTGTAAGTCGTAACTAGGCCTGTCAGGGTCTAGTTACAACTTAAGTAAAGTGGTGGCATCATTTCCGTACCACGTGGAGATTGACTGATTGACGAAGATTTGTTCATGAACACTTCTGCACTTTAGATACTGCCAAAAAACACTTTTGAATATTATAAATCTCAACAAAGCAGATAACACTTATCAATGTCCAAATGGTTTTCTCTCTCTAGTTTTAGTAATCGTTTAATTTTTATCATTTAATTGCTCTGATTATAAAGAAATCATACATAAGTACACAGTACAGTGGTTACTGTTTTTTTTTTAATTTGGTGATTATTTAGTATGAATTTGATTGGTGCGTTTGCATACTGCGTACAGTGCATACTGCGTAGCAGTACAACGTCGGCGCTAGCTTGGTATCAACAATATAATACACTTATAGCTATTAGTACATATTTATTACGTTTGAACAGCTTTCTGAGCTGATTTTCAGTTTCGATTTTGACTAATGCAATCTCCAATTTATCTTATTTTATACTTTTCTCAATACTAACATGTCGCCAAAATTAGTTTAATAAATAATCCTAAAAATAAAACAATCAACACCCCTTCAAAACCTATATGTAACGTAGCTAACAGCCGTCTCGATTAAGTCAGTTTCTGAACAAAAAAGGCATTGAAAAGTTATGTAAACCCGTTCAAAGTTATATATATACACCGACACACATGCTCGCATAGACACGTCAATGTTATGAAACCACTCTTTTTCCGTCAGGGGTTAAAAAGTGTTACAGCGCTTAGTATTTGTTATGTTTTTATTTATATTTAAGAATACCTGCCTATATTTTAATTTAGGGTATATGTACTGACCCACTTTATTTAATTTAAGCAATAAAACTGCAAAAATCGATTCCGATTTTAATGTTATGTCATTAGGACACAAAAATTAGAAATTTTCTTAAAGAGCCCTAACATTTCATAATTACATCCAGATTTGGTAGCAGAAATACCATCTCAGCTGTATATTTTTTAAATAAAAAAAAGAGACTTTAGAATAAGTTCACAAATGACGAAAAAATCGATTAACTCAAATCTTCACGCTAAGTCCCTGACAGGGATGGCAGATAGTGTCGTTTTCTAATCTAAATGCCATGATTCTTGCAGACCTATGTTACTTTTCAACATAAGTAATAAAGTAATTTTTATACAACCGGTTTCAGTACTCTTGAGACTACCCTCGGATAAACTTCGATCTATCGACGTACATAAAAATGTGTAGGAACCTACTTTTTAAAGTCAGTTAAAAAGCTTAAAACCCTTTTTATTTAACCTGTACGGTTTTTGAAGCGCTACAAATATATATTATCACCTAACTCACTATTTCAAACATATCGCTCGACTATCTTGGTAGGAAGAATTGTGTTTTTCGGCGAAACGATGAAGCTCTCATTGGATTTAGTATGCAATGTCACGTTTCATTCGATAACTTAAGACGTGATTATTTTTGCTTTTAATGTAGCAGTTTTTAGGGTTTCGTAGCCCGAAAAAGAAAACGAAAACCCTGAAAGATCACTTTGTTATTAATTCGTCAGTCAAGACCCTTTTCCCCAGGAACTCATGCAGGTATCAAAACTACCTTTTAGTATCTGTTAAAGTATATTTTAGGTATCAAAATCATAAGTTTTTGATACCGGTTGTACTCTAACTTTAGTTTTAAGATCCGTTGTATATTTCTTGATGATGGTGTACAATAAAGAATATTTGTATTTGTATTATTTCACGCCTATATCCCCGTAGGCAGAGGCCCAACCAAGGTACCCCCGACTAGCCGAAAATACTAAGTCCCACAATGTGATAGGTGGCAGGCCTATTTAGTTTTAAAAGAAAATAGAAGCTTGTCATCAAGCTGAAATTATATATCAAATATTCAGGTCTACTGTGCCTTAGAGTTGTGAACAAATCAATCAAAAGATACAGCTGTGCCCCAAATTTTCTAACCTTGCAAGGGACTCAAAACCTACAAGATACTTTACTTAAACTCATAGTCTCGTATAAACCAACGCATTCTACCACATATAAGGAAAAAAAATTGCGAAAACTGAAACTTTTTACTAAACTTACCTCGCTTGAGGCCTAACATCCTGACCTCAAGTTGGCAACGCACCATTACCATCTTTGGTGTCTCTAGGCGGCGTGAATTTCTTACCACCAGGAAATCTGTCTGCTTGTTTGCCTTCCTATAACATAAAAAAAGTACATCATGTAGGTATAATAATATGACGTACTTTAAATTCAATTAAATTTATTCTGGTATCTATTTAAGTATTCTTTTATGTATTAGTATCGTTGACTAACACCCATAACACAAACATATAATTTGGTTACTTTGGGGTTGGATTCAATTTGTATGATTTGTCCAGGGATATTTATTTATTTTATTTAATACAATGCTATGATTGAACTTTTCTCTTATGCTTTCATGTTTGTACGGAACCAAGGGTCTGCAAATCTAATATTTTTTTGTTGGAAACACGAATTTTAACAAATCTGTAAAACTTTGTAACAGAAATGCTCATTTGTAACAAAATCTCTACCAAATTTTATGTTCTGGTTATCGCCTCTGTCTAGCGATTCGTTGTTAGACTCGACTGCGTGAGGTCGCGAGTTCAATGCCTAGGTCAGGTAAGAACCAGATTTTTTTTCAATTTCTAATAAAAACAACCTTGCCTGAATTGAATATGTATTAGGTTACTAAGTGTCTTCGGTTAGCCGTGGGTGCCCTGATTGTACCTCTACCTAAGTTTTTGAGGATACGGGCGTGAAATCTTACTTTACATTCTGGTTGAAATTGTGATAAAATAAATATAATAGAGCATTCAAATACCTTTGTTTACTGTTTTTTTATGGTTGATATTTATTTGTTTTTTTTTTATTATTTTACTTTACATTTGTAACTTATGTTTAAAATTGTAACAGATATTTTCTGTTCTAGTATATTTTTCTGCTTATGGTTAGAGATCTCGGGGTAGGATAAAAACTATTATTTGTGCTACCGAGGTTGAGTCGCCACAGGAAACAAGTGAATCTGGTTTAGTTTAAACATGTCCACTAACCGGTAGACCAAATATTATTACGGTTTTTTTACATTGTGATACATGTGTGTTAAGACGTTGACCTTAATTTTCAACCCCTGAAGGAAAAAAAAAGATTTTAAAAAGTTGAAGTGACTTTTTTTCTCTGTCTGTTTGTGTGTATGTGTATAATCATGACTCCGAAACGAATAAACCGATTTCGACTAGGATTTATTTTTATTTGACATCGTTGTGTGGAATAGACCATTTAAATAATGATGTCTCGGACAGAGAAATTTGCTTGCCCACAAAGTCCGATGAAGTCGTAAAATCCTGGAGGTTAGCAACTTGTTAGTATCTTCAGGCCCATATCCCCGAATAGGTAGGCAGAGGCCTGAGATGTAGCCGAAGTCAATAGGTCCTACAAAGCGATAGGAGGCAAGCCAATCGCCAACCAGTTACATGTCCAAATCCGGGCAGTGTTATCCTTCTTAGAAAATCGAAATTACACAATTTTTTTTTATGTCAGACCTAGGAATCGAACCCGGGTCCTCAAGAAGTCAAGTTCGACGCTGGACCAGTAGACCACATAGGCATTAAAAAAAGTAAAACCAACCAATTAATGCAATTATATCAGTCGTACGTCCATTGTTGTTTGAAAAAAAAAACATTGTCCTCTCAAAAGAGGTTGAAATTTGAGTTTGTGTCATAGAATCATAAAATATTCAGTACGATGAACAAACATTCACCCTTTGAATGTCTCTGTGGCTACAAATATACATATATTAATAGGCCCTACCTTCGAAGCAAATGTGCATAAATAATTTCGTGTTTGCTATATACAAACGATTCACAAATGAGGAAACTGGGTCTAGCATGAACAATTATCGATATCGAATAGTAAAAACTTCTTCAAACATTTTTTTATTTTTCCGTAGTAAATATGACATCGCTAAAGCTGATATATTTTCTAATAATCGCCTCTATGATCTAGCGGTCTGGCGACGGACTTGACTTCTGGCGATCCCAGGTTTAATTCCTGGGTATAATATAAAAAATAAACTAAAAACGTATTTATTAAATAACTTATTAATAACACATTTCAGTTCATTAAGTAATGAATTGCAAATGTATCTATTTTTATAGAATAAATATTATATATATCTATCATAATGAAACAACGTGCACTGAGTAGTAGACTTATGGCATTTTATTTATATTAAGCCCATGTGGTTTTTAAAAATGCCCTTATGTGGTATGTAAACAAATTGTGAATTTGTAATAAATGAAAAAAAAAACTTATCAATAATATGTATGGTTGATGGCTTGTTATTTTATAGCATAAAAAAGACGAGTATAGTAAAGTACTTTAACTTTTCTTAGATTTCCTTGACCAAAAAAAGGTTTTTATTCAAGAAAATATTCGATTTTCTAAAAAGTATTCGATTTTCTTTTTTTGTTAAGATCTTAAATCGTAGGTTATTTTAATTTGTTTTATTTTTGTCCATCGTATTACTTTCACCATATAATTATTTTCAGATACCACAAAAAAGTTTAATTTGTTTCAAATCCATGCGTTGTAATTACGTAAAAAGAATTTTATCAATTTATGAGATCAGACATTTCTCTGCAAAAAGCTGGAATTAAAGGAATAATAAAAGAATGTAATTATTATAAGTCTTAATCTATTCTAATCTTAATCTAGAGATACCCTCAGGTCTCGCACAGATACACAAGATCTAAGTATACAGGTATTATTCGAATATGTCATATTGAAATATTTTTTTACTTTTTTTTTACTTTATGTCATATTGAAGCATATTGGTTATCGATAAGTGCATATTTTGAAGACAAATGTAAAAAATAACTAGTTCATGTGCATGCGTATAAATGTGTTCGTTTATGTATGTCTGTTATAAACTACACCTCCCAGAAAGCTTTGATACAATGAAAACATGATTCTATGTTTTTTACCAACTCCGAAAAAGAAGGAGGTTTTCAATTCGACTGTATGTTTTCTTTTTTATGATTACTACGTCATTACTCGTCTAACAGAAAACCGATTTTGAACGTTGTTTTAAAGAAAGACTAGTGGTCGCGTATTAGTTTTATCATTATATGACTAGTGGTTTTTAAGTGCATACATTTTTCACTTATCTTGACTTGATGAGATCTCATCTCTAATGAGATCGTCAAGATAAATAAAAGTTGTTAAGTATAACTCAAACATTGCTAGTGGGATTTTGATAAAATTTATGTGAGAACATTTCAGAAACGTTTGCTATGTTTTGAAAAAAATAATTATCAAATTGCGACGAAATAATATGTACCTACTAATATTTTTGCTTATAATATATTTATACCACATGAAATAGTTGGAATCGATTCTGCAGTTTTAAGAAAGAAAGAAAGAAAGAAAGAAAATTATTTATTTGCGGAAATACGTGTGTAAATTAGATGTTACAAAAATATTTAAGTATATCAACATATTCTACCATATTTTGGTGTGCAAATATTTTAACATTTATAAAAAATATTATTTAATAAGGTACATATGCTTGAGCTTCTAAGCCAATTATTTATATTTATAACTAGATTAATTATTTATTACCAAATCATTTAATAACTATAATTGAATTTAACCCTGCTGCTTTTTACTGCGCTTAATTATGTTTATTGCTTTACCTGTGTTGATCTGATTCCTCTGTGAAGTCCATTTATCTGCATTTCTGCATGACAGCTCTTAAGAAGCAGGCATAATATGTTAAATGGGTCATTTAATCTATGCCCTACAAGATTAAGGCTATGTTTCACAAAGTATGAGTAAAGCAATCATTAGTAACTTATTGAGATTATCAATTAATTATTACTCCATAATACATTAATATTTGATTGATTTCAAACTATTTGTAGCCTTCGAGGTTCGGTAACTAAATAAGAAAACTCATCTAACTACTCCTAAATAACGAAAAAAATATCCATCATTTCTAAACATCTAAAATGAACTATAGTAACTGGCGTGATATCAAACCTTATACAATGTGGCCACATTTGACAGTTCGCTATTGAAGTTCACTCGACATTTAAATAAATTAATAGCTACCTACATTATTCGACCTATAAGTTCCAGTAATTAGTTTAAGTTATGATTAGTGTTACTTGATGACTGTGAAACGCAAGAACGTGTTTTACTTTGTAATTAACTTTTGACTAGACTACTTAGAACTTTACTTAGACATCGTGAAACATACCCTAAGATACACCTACAAGATTACTAGTCAACAGTATTCTAGAAGTGCTGAGCAGCAACTTGCCCAAGTAGAGGTTCAGCTTAATTATTCTTGTCGCTATAATGACATGTTCCAGTCTGGAGGGTAGGACAGATGACCGACTCGTACATTAATCCTAATATTCTATAAATATCTTCATGAAAATCCAATCCCAAAGCCAAATGAGACACGTCTTTCTGTCTACCTTCGTCTTATTGGAACACCCGATACTTTCCGATTCCCATTATTAGACCCTTTATTAGACGTTGGCTTACAATAAGTGGACTTCTGTGTTTAAATGAAAATAGGCGAAATAAATCATAATTTCTATTATATACCATACTAGCTGCCCGCCCTTGCTACGCTTCAACGAGATTTAATTTTGCGCCAGTAGATTTTAACTTTTTGATAACTCATTCGTTGTTAATTTTTTTCTGATAGTGTGAAAGACAATTTTGATCTAAATTACACGCATAACGTATCTAAGAGATTTATTTGATTAAGGGTTAATACTGTATTGTTAAAAATATGTTCTAAAGTAACCCTTCATTTTACTGTTTTAGGTAAACGCAAAAAACTGTTATTGTGGGTTATTATTTATAGATAGACGTAGTCCACTGCTTACTTTTTTTGAGATCTATCGAAGAGGAAAAATCCCACCATTAGAGAATACAATCCCGGGATCCCGAATCTCGGGATCCCGGGATTGTAAGAGTCCTAACACTACTAATACAGGTAAGGACACACCTGTAACATCTATGGTGTCAATAGGCTACGGTTATCTCTTACCATCAGGAGAACCGAGTGCGTCTTAACTGAGCACTTATATAAAAAAATAACAAAAACGGAGTGTCGTTTTCAAAAGTTGGTTTAAAATCAATAACTATAATCGGGTCAGGCCCAACTACTTTCAATCCTATATCCAAAGACCTAATGAGACCTCGTCCATCTTCGTACTTGTATTTCAAGAGCACTCGAACCTATCTTAGAGCTTAGTAGTCCCTTATTTTGAATTACAGTAGCGCTTGAAAGGGGCTTGAGTGTTTAAGATGACCTCATGCAGTCAAGTCCAACAACCGAACCGCTAGACCACAGAGGCGACTACACTCATGGTATATTATAAAAAACGTATCTTCACG
>NJDD01000564.1:16103-26202 GCA_002245505.1 Calephelis nemesis
TGCATGCTGCTGGCCCAGATGCGGCCCGGGGCCACCTACCGGGAGGCCGGCGTCGCCGGGGACCGTCCGCAGAACATGCTCTTCACCATGGAGCTGCAGCTCGACGGACAGACCTTCGTCGGGACCGGTAACCTTTATGCTGTACTTCATTCGCGTTAGGAACGTAAAGATGTCGATCTAACGACATTTCCAATTCGATTGTAGTCCCTTAGATATTCTCATATATGTAGTTGAAAGTGTATTTATTCATCTAAAGTCGAGACAGAATATTTTTAAGAAAATTTTAGAAAGAGTTAATTTAAGGAAAACGAAACGTAGAGATTACACGAAAGAGACAAACAATATTAAAAAAAATAGTTTTATGAAAATGTGTATATAATTCCAGCGGGTAACAAGCGCGAGGCGCGCAAGGCGGCGGCGCGGGCGGCGTGCGGCGCACTCTTCGGCGTCGTCTTCGCCGACCAGCACTAGCCGCCCACACACCACGCGCACTGCACGCCCTACACATACATACCTTTATGACAAAATCAAAATTAACAAAGTTACAATGTTATATATTAATCTTTTTCCTGTGCTCGGGATCAATTTTTACATTGTTTTAAGGAAAACGCTTATATAGAAAACTACAAATATACATTTTATTAAATAACTTACTGAAATGTTAAAATCTATTGTTACTGCCCAGACATCAGAAATTTGGTTTGTATTTCATATCACTGTATTTTAATTAATAATTTTCTTCGTACGTTTAATTTAGACTATTACTAAAACAATATTAGGAATATATTAGAATTACTTAACAATGAGTTTTGGATAAAACAGCTTTACAGTTGAAATTTCCTTTAAAAAAATGTGAAAATAAAGTTTAGTCTGTAGGCGAAATTGATCTTTTTGTAGGACGTATAAGACTAAACTTAAAATGGAATTTTATAATATTCGAGACTATTTAAATATTTTTTATTATAACATAAGTAAGATACCCAGTTTCCTTTTAGATTTTATAAGATTCTTTTATTTAATTAATCAGTCTTACATGAACACCAATCGCAATAAACTAAGTTTTGTAGTAATATAATAATTTTATAGTAAATAATAAAAACAAAAAATAGATTTCGATCAACTATATTAAACTACCCGCAAAACAGACTTTAAGATACGTTAATAGATCATTTTATAAAATATTTACAAAGCTTATTATCTAATAGATTTTGGGTTAAGTAGTGGAATGTTTCATAGCTTAGTAGATAATTATTGTCTACTGAAAATTATCATAAAATATCTATCTATATAATATACACGTAGTAAGTAGTTTTGATGATTAAATTATGCTATTTTAACTATTTTTATAAATAGAATAATTATTCAAAATCTATAAACAAGTAGCAGATTTGGTTTTGAAATAGTTTTGTTAGTTGTCACGGTACCCTCAAATTTAAACACAGGAAAAGGTGAAACATATTTTATGATGTCAAACTAACATGCGTGAGATTTTTGAGATAAGTCATTAATCTGACACGACTATTTCGTCCTTTTTGTTACATTGAGAGACAAGGAAACGGGATATTAGTCGTCTTAAAAATAAACACAGAGTGAAGTACTACAATGTTCAACCAGGCGTAATTCTTATTACAATGCGATACATTCTGTAATATCAACATTATTCTTACTTTAGTCTATGTTTATTAATAAGTAGTCATTCAAGATTTAACAGTGCGTTGCCAACCTAAGGCTGCTATATTAAGTCTCGTCTAGGCTAGTACAGATGATGCGGGCAAGCCGTTGCAGGATTGTGACTGACTGAACTATCTAAGAATCTATTTTATTATATTACTAAGTCAGACACATAACATATTTAAAAAAAAACGTTATTAAAATTTACATATTGCAGCGAAAACGGCAGTAATGTTTCCCAAACATTAAACCGATAACACGATAATATTAAAAATAAATTCTAGGGACAAGTATTATACGATTATTATATTATAACGACACTATCGCATTTATCAATAACATATTATGTTATTGATAAAAGCGATAGTGTCGTTTCAGTAGTGTTTAATAGAGTTACAAAGTGTACATGGATCTGTATCATGTAGAAAAAATTTATGTTTGCCTGTAAGTATGTATTACAACTCGTTTGTGTGGCTTGAATGTTAGTCAAATAAAGTAAGATATATGACGTGATCTGGTGTTTTTTTTAAGTGTTACGTAATCTGTACAGGTAATACTGGTCATCAATCTGGAGATGACATAAAACTAGAAATTCTGCGGTTTAAGCCATAGAAATAGGAATATATAAAGAAGTGCAACAATGTTCTATAGCAAATTTAGTGTATAAATACTGTTAGAATCGACATATAACTTAACATATCTTTGTCTCTTTTTAACAAATTTTGTTATTATGTACGCCGAAAGAGATAACGACATTTTTGTCTATGCTAATTTTGGCGTAGATTTAAAGTGACGTCATGACAGTTCTCATTTCTGCCAAGAATCCATATTTAGTGTTCAATTTTATAGTGATGTACCATTACAATTGTCGATATTTTATTTGACGTTCCCAGAAAATAATATTTCTACAAGATGAATGTATACCATTAAATGCTCACTTTAAAGTAAAGAAAGTGGTTTGAATGTTATCTGATCATTTTTTTTGTAATGTTAATGAATCGTGTAACAAATATTAAGAGTTAACTTACATAAAGAATAAACATATCAATACACCACACTGTAAAAATTGTGCTGGTGAAACGTAAATAAATATTATTTCTTTCTTTTAATTACATTTTCCTATTTATAAGCAAATTGAGTAGCACTAAGTAAGTTAGTTGATAGTTACAACTTCATTCGGTAGGTAAACAATAATTCTTATCTATTTACCTAAACTTAACTATCAATCGTCACTAACAGATCATGTATCGATATCGATACTCTACTTTTTCTGGACAGCATTATAATGTTAAAATGGCAGTCATATTTAGTAGCCAACGGCAAGCTTTTTTCGTAAGTATGTAATGTCCATATATATATAGGTCAATGGTTTAAGCCTGGTTCCTATAATCAAAGAAGTGTAATCCGTCAGTATAACCATTGGTTGTTTGCCTAAGAGTAACGAAGCGTTGCTCGTAGCTTTACAAAATGTTTCAAGTTAACAGTCGAAAACGAAAGACTGTAATTAAATTTTGTACTATTAAAACAATCATTCGTAAGCAAAACTATTCGTTTCTTGAATATATTAGCCGAGCATTATTTGCTTTAGTCTAGGGTATTGGTAGCTTGGTGACGTCATTATTTTTTATTACATTTCGCTTCGAACAGTTTTCACCCTTTTTTAACGGGCTCCAAAAAAGGAGGAGGTTCTCAATCAGACTTCCTTTTCTAGTTTGTTTGTCTGTTACGCAATAATTTGGCCAATAGCCAACCAGTTTTGATAGTTTTTTAGAAAGACAGGTTATATTTCCGACTTGGTCCCACATTACTTTTTCACACAACGCCGCGCAAAGACCTCTTGCGCCCGGCGCCTAACGCAGAGCGACGGGCTGCCACTACTCGTCCATCAAGTCCACCCAGTAACCAGAACGCAGCCCCAAGTCGAGGTACGGTCTCCCGGGAGACATTCCTTGTTGCTGGCGTTGTAGATAACAGTCCAATCCATTTAAATAATGATGTCTCGGGCTGAGCACCTCTGCTTGGCTCACAAAGCCCGTTGAAGTTGTAAAAACCTCGCGGTTAGCAACAAATTAATCATTCAAAAAAAAACTATCGTGATCCGACTATTGCTTTTTGAGTTAGTAATATTAAATTTCACTTATTTAATCTTGATCACTGATGAGATCGTCATTGAAGTCGGGTTTTGCAGTTTAACTGCGCTTATGAAAGTCAGAATTTTCCTCCTTCATTTTTCACATTTTAAGTAATAAAATAAAGGAGTTTCGGCTTGATCGAGAGAAAACATGGACGCGTTTTTTCGTAATTATTGGGTTTTGTGTCAATATTGCGTAAAATAAGTAAATATTGTTTCTAAAAATTAGTTTCTTAAAATTAGTGTAGGTGTGTTTTCCCGATGCCGCCAAATCTCACTGAAGAGCTTAGGTAAGGATGGTACCGCTTTATAGACCTGGACTTATTTTGATTACTTCGTACCAACTACATTAAACTTAACAAGAATTAATTAAACTAGTTGTGTAAGAATTTTTCTTCGAATGGTTCATTTTCGAAAATTCCGTACATAGGTAGTGGCTGATCTAGGTGGAATTTCTTGACTCGAATCAAATGAGCAAAATTTTCCCCGTGTTGATCCGGGCTCATTTGCAGAATATACCATTTGCCTGCCTACCAGGCAGCTCGTAAAAGGCGAGAATAGTCTTACTGTCACTAACACCGTGACATCTGACTAGGTGGTGGAGTTTCGCAGCGACTCGCCCGGATTGGTACCATTGCCTTACCTATTCCTGCCGCCATAACGTCAGCACGTGCCGTTGACGTGTTCAGGTTCGGTTTATAAGGTAGCCGGTATATTTATTTTTGCACGAGGCCTAATACCCCGACCTTTAATTGACAACGCACCATTACTACCTTTGGTGTCTCTAGGCGGCTTGAATTTCTTGCCATCTGATTTTTTGCCTTCTAATATCATAAATAAAAATGTTTATGATTTCTATTAGCTCTTTCTGTCGATGTAGTCTCTGGTCTAGCGGTTCAGGCGTTGGACTTGATTGCATGAGATCCCGGGTCGGGCAACAAAAAGCAAATTTGGCTTTTCCTATTTTCTAATAAAAAAAATTGTTGCTCGGGATGTGCCCGGTTTGCAATAGGCTTGCCACCTATCACATTGCGGGACTTAGTGTATTCGGCTAGTCGTGGGTGCCTTGGTTGTGCCTCTGCCTACCTCTTCGGGGATATGGGTGTGAAGATACTTTTTCTTTCTGTCAGACCATTACAAAAGGAGCTAAAGGAATGAGGTTAGATTTATACACAAAAGAAAATCAAGTCTACATTTTTATTAACTTGGTAAACAATATCAATAAACAATCAATCGTTACATAATTATCACTTGAAAGGTGGGTATTTATAAATATAGAAATCGACATTTTAATTTTCTGACAGTTGTGTAAATTACACGTAATTTATGAAAACGTGGACAGCGTTGATACTAGTGAGTAGATTATTATCTACAACAGATGACAAGTCTTAAAATTACACAATAGTGTTCTAATACCAGTTACGAGTAAATCTAATGGTTCAGTAGTTCTTTAAAATTAAATTTGACTTGGCTTTTCCGTAAGTCTACAAAATTTAAACTCGAGATGGAACGAATATCCGCCAAGTATTCGGTATCCGGCTAGTATTTACTATCCCACCAGGAGGCATACTCTGTATCTTGTTTGTGATGATCGTGTTTTGTATTTGTTATCTCCATTGTATTTCTGTTCTCACAGGAGATAGCAAATTTAAAATGCGTCATTTCAGAGCTATTTGATGTACACTTTACCCAGTGAACTTCACTAATAACATACTGAATAGACGCGCAGATACCGAAAAGTAGCCCATTATCCGATCGGATACTGGATACTAAAATAAATTAATAAATTTTCATTTAAACTAAAAAATCAAAACTACTTAACTTTAACCTACACCATTTATTTGTAAATAAACTAACCAAAGTTTAATTAAGTTAAAATAAGTAATAACTCCACTGTAAAGTAGTAAACAAATGTGACAACATAACATACACAAAACATAAATCCCAGTCAATATAAGGGAATAAAAAATAACACATATCATAAAGAAAATTGATAATATTTGTCATATTTCCCATTACTATCAATTACGTACTTGTTTTAATTACAAAAACTGCAACGGATACTCGGCCTGATAGCTCGAATGATATCCGGCCAAATCACATTTCGTTCCATCACTATTTTAAACTTCTCGATATTGGTGGTAATTTTGTTGCGCACTCACTAAACTAATTTTAAATTATCGCGATGTTCTTTCAACAATAGTAATAGAAAGAGACAAAACACGAGTATAGTATATCTATGCGTTTATTTCTCTCAGATTAGTTTGTACAAGACATTTCGGGACTTTAACTTTTATTAATAAAGGCGGCGTAAATGACTCCAAAGTTCAGCCTCGCATTGTAGTCCTTATTGTAATGTGATAGGTACACACTATAATATCAACTTAATTTTACACCGACCTTAGTCCATGTTTATTAACAAGACGGTTAATATATTTCTTCGAAAACGTTAATTTATAACATCCCCGACTTACCACAAAAAATGTAGACGCATGTTTAACTAAACACTGTCTAAATATCCAATCAATAACATGCTACACGTGGATGATGTGCAGCATGGAATTGGTTGAGAATCGTGTTTAATGAAACTCGTGTTCAACGTGCGTTAAATTTTTTTGTAGTTTTTTGTACTATTCTGATATATCTAAAATGTTTAATTTTTTCTCTTTTCTCTTTGTTTCATTACAATAAGCTAAAATGAGTTTAATTGGTGCTTGGTAGAAATACCATCAAAGCTTCATTTTGAATTCATCCACTTAGCGTGCATATTATGTATTATCTATATTATAATGTCAACTTTGAAACAACGCAAGGAAATTTTATAATAGTCATAAATGCATTATTTTCAATGTTATGGCGTTTTATGGCAACTAGTTACTTAGTTTCGGTGACTCTGATTCCCTTTAATACCATTTGTTAGTATCTTCACTTTTATCGTATCTTCGATAAAAGTGTTTTGATCAGAGTAACAATACAAATGTGGAAGCTAAACAACGTAACAATAAAAACTCAAATAATCAAAACTTAATAAATATGTACCTAGTAAAAGGTAAGAAAAGAATAATAGTACAACTAATTATTAATCACAACTTACATTTAAAACATTATTCTTGACTGTACAAAAAATTGGCACTTGTTCAACACGACAAAGAGCTGTCAAAGTAAATCACACGTGGTTTAAAATTATAGTTCAAGATCCGTTAATATGATTGCTATGTTCATCTGATAATTACAACTTATTTCTGTAAGTACATCGTAGTCAACAAACTATTTAATCAAAATAACAACTAAATTATTATATTTTTTTTATTGCACACTAATATGTCCAAATATTAATTCCCCAAACAAAAACAGACAATAAAATAGAGACTAATCGGACTTAGATTATAACTTTATTTAAATTAATGACACGCGATTCTGGGAAACGCAGCTTTGATGTTAATATTCAAATGTTTAGGTAGGTACAGTAAATTATGCGCTTCGGCTATATTCGTCAAGCTTCGGAAATCCGAATGTATTTTAAAGATATCTATGTATATAAAGTTATTACGCATAATTAATCATTTCGCTTACATCTAGATTAGGTCAGCCAATTTAAAAATAAAAGTATCAACTGTAAAAAAATTAAAAAGTGTAAAGCCGAAGCGCATAATTTCAATAATACTGTATATATAGGTTACTAATTGGTAGTTATTACCGTGGTACACATGTTAAGCAAAGACTCAGTCGAAAATAGTAAAATTTTATGGTTAGTAAAAACCTGTTGAGTCTGAAAACTAACCATCATCAAACTGTCGAGTTTTCCAAATAGACACAATTAAAAAATATAATTCGTCTATAGGTAAATTATAAACGTACCGCTCCGGCAGCACCCGGTTGCAACACTGTATCTAAAAATTATGAAAATGTCAAAAAATGTTTTAATATGCTACAAGTTTTTATTTTAAATATGTTAGGTAACACAGGTAGTAAGCACGTAACACCAAAAATAATAATCTAAGTCGATGGGTGCAAGTAAATATTAAACAAATCTGTCATAGGGTTAATTTCCAAAAAGATAAAATTATAAGCACTTTTACGCAAAAACTACTGAACGGGTTTAGATGAAATTTAGTATATACATCAGAATAACACAGGCTACAATTCATAAAAAAATATGAATTAGCACGCGAGCAAAGCTGCTAGTGGAAGCTAGTTAATGATAGATAAGAGTAAGTAGGACGTCTATAGTAGTACCTATGTAAGTGAAATCAATACTTTTAATAAATTATTAAAACAAAGTTTCTATTTCCCCGGTTCAGTGCCTAGACTAGATTCTTAATCATAATGGTTAAAAAAGTGTACTAACTTTTATGTTAGTATGATGTCCGAATGTTGTCGTTTTTCCTGAAAATACTAACATCGTTTCAGTCAGCGGGCTTGGATCATGTTAACTACTGATTGCTGAACATCTTGACATTATTACCGTAAAGCGTGAAGAGCTGTTGTGAAATGGATATAATATGATCGATTTTAATTATCTTTCTTTATTTATGTTCTTACTATTGATTTAAGATTTGGAATTTTAAGAAATATTTGTAATACTTTTACAATATCATTTCTTCGACCTACAATAATTAACATTCTAGTGGACGATATAATTCTAATTATACTTAACCTAATTTGAGTCAGATAAAAATGTAGATGTCACTACCAGCGTATCTATTACAAAATAAAATACAAAATAATGTTTTTTTATTATTATTACAAAACATATCTACATGTCTATACCAATTATTTCTGTGATAGTCTCCAATACTGTTACATTTTTGTCAACTTAAGAAGTCATTTTGACTAGGTACGTAAGTTATTATTCAAAATATGCTACGTACCTATAGTCAGCTGGAGGACTATCTGGTAGTAACATTATTTCGTCGGTATTTACAACAATCGATACGTCCACATAGAAATCGGACTCTGGAGTAACGCAGGGTGTGGTGGTTCCTTCCCACCCACCACCAGCAAGTGCAGCTGGGTATCATTATTTTTAGAAGACTTTCGATTACGCTTCACACTCAGATCCTGGAGTTCTATATCTCCAGGTCCTACCCCGGAATCTGGCGTTAAAGCTGTCCCTAGGTTTCTAACATCAGGTCCTAGGTAGTGGGGATTGCTGAAGCCAGATGACGCCCCAGAAAGCCGGTTGACTCGTTCCGCGCTCGCGTAGTCTGACGTTGAGAACTCTCCTTCGTCCTCCGTCGTGACGGTCGTCTCAGTCACCGGATCTTTGGTGAATCTAACGGACACAGATTTTGGTATTACATTCACTTTGGGCTTCGTGACGTTCTTGTCACGTCTGAGTATCGACATTTCCCTTTTCAAATCCTCCTCTTCTTCCGAATCCAGGTATACCAGTTTAGTTGCCTCTACAGAAGAAAGGACCGGCTTAGGAAGGACCATATCGGCGAAATCTGGCACAGATATAGGTTCTCGGGACATATCGGATCTATAACGTTCGGCGACATCGCCCTCGCGTGGGCTTTCGTCTCCGTCCGCCGGCTGTCGCTCGTCAATGATGTACGCGGATCGGGATTTGGATATCGAGGAGTGTTCCGTCCGGACGAGGCTCTCTGTGGAGTCTTGATCGGCCGCCAACACGGTGTAGGAGCATCGTGCGGAACGTCGGATGTGGAAGCCCGTGAGCCGCGAGATGTCGCGCAGAAAGCCGGTGGGTGCGGGGAGCGGCGCGGGAGAGGTGTGCGGGACGTGGGGTGATGTGTGGGGGGCGAGGGGACGCAAGCGCGGGGAGGAGCTCACCAGCAGCGCGCAGCAGTCCACGCGGGCAGACGGCCACTGGACGCTTTGCGGTATGCGCTCCCATGTTTCTGTCGCTGAAAACACAACAACCTATGTTTAAGCGCCATATTGTGTTGTGCTATGTTTACAATATTTTCTAATGTTGGAAAATATTATAATAGTTGGTAGTAAGTTAAAATGTTTTCATCAAGCATAAAGACTTTATTTTTGTAACTCTCTTCTTCCAATTTTTATAACAACGGTAAACATTGTCGCTATTTAAGATATAAGTAAGAAATGAGTACTAATATACGAGTAGCTTTGCTCACCAAAGTGAAATCTCCACAGTTCGTTAGTTGGCGTGCCGGCGCTTTCGCCCCCGAAAATGTAGAGATGTGCCCCGGCGCGGAGCCCCGCGTGGCCGGAGCGGGGTGCGGGCGCGTGGTGCGTGCGCAGGCAGTCCCAGCGACGCGCGGCCGTGTGGTACACCCACAGGTCGGCGGCCTCCCGCAGGTCGCGGCG
>NJDD01000564.1:30104-52675 GCA_002245505.1 Calephelis nemesis
ATTATTCTTTTTTAAACAGCCAGTAGAGTTTGCATCGTAATGCAATCTCTACAGTACGAGTATATAGTAAATTAGGTATTATTTTCATGTCGCCCTAGTATAAAATTGTTACTTACATAAAAAAAATTATTAATAATATTGATAACCATCTTATAAATAAATATGGACTAAAGTAGGAGTAAATTTGAGTTGATATTATAGTTTGTATTACATTGTGATAAGGACTATGATACCAGGTTGAACCTTGGAGTATTGTTTATTAATGAAGCGGTAAAAGTGTTGAAACTGAGAGTGATTGATTACTCGCGGAAAAACTTGTAGAAGTGAGTACAATTAGTTCTTTGTTATTTTTGTATGTGAATGTCAAATTGTTGTAACAGCTAATGGTATGCCGGATCAACAAAATATAATAACTTTTTTTGGCGCCATCGTGAATGAAGTTAGTCATAATTTTTTCATTATTGTTGAATTTCGTGTTTAAATTGATTGAAATTGGTTAATTTTTTTCAGTGAAAGTGAAATAATCAAGAAGAAATGAGTGTATCTTCTATTTCCTCGCTGTCGTCTTATCTCACTAGATGAGCTTGAGTAACGAAGCCACCGCTTTACTCAAAACCCTGACCTGACATGACTTTGTACACAGTGACTAATGACTGTATAAGAATTAACTAAATTGGCTAAGTAATTCGTGAAAAACGATCGAAGCCATATTTATAAAAGAAGAAGATATTATAATGAAAAACGTTTCGCTATAAAGCTGAATCAATAGTACAATTTATCTTAGTAGAGAATCAGCTCGGCGCTCAAGCAGCACACAAGGGCTCTCGCCGGCCAAGACTACGTTTTGGAGCACTGTGCCATGAGAGCAGACTCTCCCTAATTAGGTCGAGCTGTTTAACCGCGGGTAACAAGCGTCTTATGAGTGATGTTTCATGACACATAAAACTTACATGCATTATAACATGGATACACTTTCACTAGTTGTACATTACGTCAATATGTACCTATAATAAAGGTATATAAATCAAATTCGTGTTAGTAACACTATTTATAAGTCGACAACTAAACCGATTTGAATGAAAACTGTTGAAGAGGCAACTTAGAACCATGAGATGGACATAGAATAAATAAACAAATAAATAAATATCCCTGGACAAGTTACACAAATTGAATTTAACCCCAAAGTTGAAAGCAAGCGAATTATATGCTTGTGTTGTAGGTGTTAGTCAACGATACTAATGCATAGAAATACTTATATACCTAGATACCAGAATAAATTTAGTAAATACCCAGACCCGGAAATGCAGACCTCTAAATGTTCATCATACGAGTACAAATGCCTGCCCCCGTCGGGAATCGAACCCGAGCCTCGAGGTTGGTTAGCGTAGTTAGGCATGTACGCTAGCCACTCGATCAACGAGGCGGTCCAACTATATAATAATTCTTTTTATAAACGGACGGTAAAAAGAAAGTCTTGCCATTATGGTGAACGAAAGAACAACAGAAAACACAATAATAAAATTAAAAAAGAATCAATAACCTCAGACTTAATATAGCTAAAAACCATCACTTAGATTTCAAATAAAAAAATCTGCAAGGAAATCGGTCAGTTCGTTCATAAGTTATGTCACAGACAGACGCACATACGCCCAACTTATTACTCTTTTCGTCGGAGGTGTAAAACAGGACATAGAGATAACTATGTCAGCATCACCATAATGCTCGCAGCGGTATACGGTACATCCACGCAAACTGTGCTGCCATTGCTGTAAGAACCTACCCAGACAGTATCTCCAGAAGTCCCGCAGTGGCACGGACCCGCCAGCACCTCGCCCGCCCAGCACGTACACGTACCCGCCCAGCAGCGTGGCCGAGTGCTTGGCCCGCGCGCACGGCGCTGCTTGGACTGCGCTCCCATTGTCTACCGTCACCCACATCTCATCTGTAATCGATAAGTGTTAAAGGTAAACATGTCTTCACGCCAAGTCCCTTACGGGGTAGGAAGAGAGTATCGAGTGTCAGAACTCACGATCCTGACAAACCTGTCTTGCTTCCTTCACATGCATTACCCTTTTCATACAAACACGCCGGTTTCGGAGACTCTTGACACCACCCTCGGATAGTATCCGCTTGATCTGATCGTGAAATGTCAGCCTTGGTTTCCCCGGGTACCTACATCCATCCACATTCGCAGTGTATATCTGCTTTGTCAATCTTTCGTCTGTCATTCTTTCCACATGATCGAACCAGCGGAGCATGCCCTTTCGCATTTTAATAACAACACTTTCTTTCAATCCCACTCTTTCTCGGATCTCACTGTTACGAATGCGGTCAGCGAGCGTTACACCACAGATTTTCCGTAGTGCTCTCATTTCGACCGCATTTATCCTACTTTCATGATCTTTCTGACATACCCAACTCTCGCTTCCATACAATAACGTTGGGATAAGCACAAAATGCAAAGCGAGTCTAGCTTTTTGACTCAAAACCTCGCTTTGGAATAGCTTACCCAACGCTCCATTCACACAATTCCCTGCACTCGCTCTCCTCTCTACATCAAATGGTCGTCAAAGGTAAATAAAAAAGTATATTTAGGTACACCCATATGCTAAAGTAGGCAGAGAGACAGCGAGGGCACTCATTAATAGCCAAAGACACTAAGTCCCACTATGGGATAGGTGGCAAGCTTACTAAGAAATGGTTTTATTAGAATATTGGAAAACACATTTTCTTTTTGGTTCCTGACCTGATGGTCGAACCCGGGACTTAAAAAAGTCGACTTGACTTTTTGAGGTCCCGGACACCGGACCGCTCGACCACAGATACAATGCAATAATTTATACTTGTGGTCGCCCATTGGTCGAAATTCGACCATAATAAATTTTAATATCTTGTTGATCAGAACGCCATCTTCATTTCTCAAGACCAAGTACTTTGTTTCCAAACTTTTTAGTGAGCCATCTGTGATCTTAAATTTAACGTTATTATCTAAATATTTGTTTGTGTGTCAAATACTTGGTAGTATGGGTAATGTTTTATTTATTGATTTAATGTACTTTATAAGCATTATTATTAAAAAACACCAGCATTCTGCACATCTCCTACACATAAACTATAAGTGTGCCGAATTTTATGCTCCTGCGTCAGCGCAAATTTCGTAAAAAGGGGTCCAAAGTTTTGACATCACGTATTAATATATAGATTATTTATTTTTGCAAGCCTAACTGTATCTATTGGTATCTTGGTTTATTATATTATTTTGCGCATTTTGTTTTGAAACATAGTGTAGCCGTCGTTGTGTGGCTGTTGTCGTGATGCTGCTACTTGACTAGTTGCTCAGACGGAAGGTCGATGCGGAAGATAATGAAACTAGTGTGCTAGCTCTGAGATCGGTGATTGTGAATGAGTGCGAATGCGAATGAATTTATTACAAAATTACGTCTGTTTATATACATTAAAATCACATAAAAAATTGTAAACAATAACATAAAAAAATATAAAAATATTAACATCTACCGACAGATTATATACATGCAATATCATTTGCCTAGTGACTACGGTGAGAACGGTCGCGGTCCTGTTAAATAAAAGCGTTTCTGCGGACGAGACTCCACTCTCCAGTCTGCGCCAGCGAGCCGTCTGCGTCAGTCGACATCTTCAGTGAGCGGAGCGTCGTTCCTCGTACGGTAAGTCTGGTTATATGAAGAGATGCGGAGCTGTATATGCCTGTCCCTTGTTGGTAATCACGTCATTTTCAGGGCGGTCAGTGATCTTGATAGGCAGGCTTCCAGTGCTTCAAACTTGATATGGTTTCGTACGAGAAACGGTTGTCCTTTTCAGGATAATGGCGGCTGATCGTCACTGCGTTTTATTCACCTCTTCTTGATAATAAAGTGTATCCTTGTGTTTTATTTGTTCCTCCAGGGAACGGTAAATGTAAAGGTAAAGGTTATAGGTTGGTAATTAAAGTAATGGAAGGTACGGATTTATAAAGGTAAATATGGTGGTAGAAGGTAAGTGGCACATTTCGCTACAATAGCAATGAAGTGCAAATAAACCTATTCAATCTATACTTGCTATCGTCGGCACTTGGTGGAATTCCATTGTATATACACGTTGTTTGGAGTTAACACTTGTACTTATCCACTGTATACTTTATTTAACACTTTCTGCTACTTTCTAGCCAGCCGGTTTCACTGTTTACAGCATCATCAGGGCTTTGAAACTAAATATCTTTAGATCTTTAGATCTCTAGATCTTTAGATCTTTAGTTTCAAAGTTCTGATGATGCTGTAAACAGTGAAACCGGCTGGCTAGAAAGTAGCAGAAAGTGTTAAATAAAGTATACAGTGGATAAGTACAAGTGTTAACTCCAAACAACGTGTATAAACCTATTCAATATGTTTTAAATCGTTTCTTAAAATGTTGTCAATACTTTGCATAAAAAATTACGATCAGACGTCTAAAATACAAATCTATAAAAAACAGATCCCCAAGAAAATGGTGTGTTCTTACTAGTTACACATTTCTTAAAAGGCTTTTTGAATGAAACTTCCCCCATCCTATAAGTTTTCTTCAAAGACAAAATACGTCGTCAAAGAAATACATTTGCTCCCCTCAGAAGTGCCCTTTCCCCACTTGCATCAACCATTCCGCATGTATTGAAAATGAAATATACATGCTCCCTCAGGGCTTGTTGTTGGGACCCTTACTTTATTTCGAGTATAACGACTACTTTGACAATTTGTGATGCTTTTCTAAATAGAAGTAACTACTTTTGCCAACAATAATACTACAATGTGGGTACATTATTTACGGTTAAAATAATCTACAAATGTCAATTCGTCCCACTTAAAAATTTTACTTTCAAATTCGTCTGCGTGTAGTTTGGTTAAATTATGATATTAAAAAGAAGAATACCTATAACGGTATTAAAGTCTAGTTTTTTAAATTATTTCTATACAACCACCAAGGTAAATATAAAATTTGAAATTCCTAATTTCAAGATTGGTGGGCTTTCACTAAAACTTAAAGTACATTTATAAAGTCAAACCTTTAGAGTACAATCTACAAAAAAAACTTTTTTAAAATTACACTCTTTTTAAAATTTAAGTTTTCAACTACATTTGTGCCCATTACTAGGTAGTAGCGACTCGTCCGGATCGGTACCACCGCCCTACCTATTCCTGCCACCATAGCGTCCAATGCGTGCCGTTGATGTGTTCCGGTTTGGAGGATAAGGTAGCCGGCGAACTTACTTTTGCTCGATGCCTAACATCCCGGCCTCAGGTTGGCAACGCACCATTACCACCTTTGGTGTCTCTAGGCGGCGTGAATTTCTTACCACCTGGAAATCCGTCTGCTTGTTTGCCTTCCATTATCATTAATAAAAAAAAATTCAGCGATATCGGTTCAAGCTTTGCATCGATCTATCTTTCCCTTTTGGGTGTTTAGATGAAGCTAAATATTAAGTTTGTATTAGAAAAAAAAGCTACTTAAAATATTCAATGTTATAATCAACAGATTTTTTCTACCTCTAAGTTTAAACACGTTTGTTACAGATATTATTAGATCTGTATTAAGAAGTCGGATTAAGAAGAAAATAATAGTCACTATTTATTATAACTAACCTGGGGGCTGATTATGTATCTCAGTTGCTAACTCAAAATGTAAAAGTGTACATCAAATAGCTTTCAAATGACGTCGTTTGTGTTTGCTATCTCTATTGTATTTCTGTTGGTCACTGGAGATAGCAAATATAAAACACGTCATTTGACAACTATTTAATGTAACTACACTTTTCCATTTTGAGTTGGCCACTAGGATACATAATCAGCACCCTGATATTGGGGTTAAATGCTCCTTGCGTAAATACTGGATAAACTACTGAATTTAAAAATACTACTGGATAGCGAGCCGTTTAAACCGGCTGAAATGAAATTACGGAATTCGAATCTAATAATTTTATTTGTAAGAGGATTCTTAGTTAAAAAAGGTATGAGTATCTTCACGCCCATATCCCCGAAGAGGTAGGCAGAGGCACAACTAGGGCACCCACGACTAGCCGAAGACACAAAGTCCCACAATATGATAGGTGGCAAGCCTATCGCCCACCGGGCAGATATCCAATACCGAGCAACATTTTTTTGTTTAGAAAATTGTAAAAACTAAATTTTCTTTTTGTTGCCTGACCCGGGTTTCGAAACTGGGTCATGCAGTCAAGTCCAACACCTGAACCGCTAGACCACAGAGGCGATTCTAATTTAACTAGCTTTAATAAATTTTGAAATATTTCAGTAAGCTAAATGCCTGTATGATTAAATAATTCCAATAACAAGCGATGAGCTCATTACAACCCAGCAATAATAATATTGATTAAATATTATTCCAAAAATGTGTGCGGGTATTAGCGTACACTCGTAAGAAGTGAAGAAGTGAAACTTCTTTATGACTTTATTTTTCAAAAAATAATTTACTATTTGCAACTTTACAGAAATTGGTTAAATAAAGTTTATTGCCAATCCCTACTCCGCTGGAGAAAGTATACTTCGAATCACGCGTGGTAGGGATAAGAACAAAGATGGCGCGTAACGGAAAAATGTGACGCGTAACAAAAAAATGATACACTAATTTTTTCTTCCAACCCCGATAAAGAAGAATCACTTCAAAAATAAACAAATGTACACCAATGTTGTATGTGGTAGGGGATGAAAAGCAGTAGGTAGTAAAGTCAAAACAGGTAGACAACCAGGTTGTCCTACATTAACCCCTTGTTTACTGAAGGGCTGATTTAACCGCTACCCCTGTCCGCAGCCTTCAAAATAATTTGAAGGGTTGTTTCACGTTAATTTTAGTTCAGGGATGTTCGGGAAGGTTTATTTTTGATGTTATGTTTCAATCATTTTTCTCAAAATAGGTATTTGTATAATATCACACAGGGTTATTTTGAAAACTGGCCTAAATTTTAATATAAGCGGGTAAAGGCCTAAATGGAAATGCGTTTCAAATATTATTTCCAAATTGAAATATTTATTTTTAAAAATATTTATTTACAACATGTTGTCGTACCTAATACCTACTAGTCATGACGTCACCAGCCTGCGAATGCGACTGAGGTCGGTGGGAACCAGTTTTATGCTTAGTTTACGCTATAACTATGAATCTTGTTTTTTGATTTGGATAAAAAATATAAATTGATTTTTATAAAGAAACGTTAGGTCAATTTAATACTTATCTACTTATTATATAATTATTAGTTTACGGCTTGGTACCGACTTCAAACCTATTCGTAAATAGCACAGATAAATGATAGGTAGTACATAATTTTTTTTTTAAATTTATATTTAACTTTGGACCCCTTTTTATAAAAATTGCGCGGACGCAGGAGTGTTAAATTTAGCACACTTACAGTTTATGTGTAGGAGAAGTGCAGAACGCTAATATTTTTCAATAATAATGCTTACTCAGTACACTTAATCAATAAATAAAACATTACAAACACTATCAAGCATTTGACACACACAAACAAATATATAAAAGATCACAAATGGCGAACTAAAAAGTTTGGAAACAAAGTCCAAGTACTTTCTTAAGAAATGAAGATGGCGTTCTTATCAACAAGATATTAAAATTTATTGTGGTCGAATTTCGACCAATGGGCGACCACTAGCATGTATAGATATAAGAATGCTTGTTCTACAATTCAACAATTGACTTGAAAAATTGTCGAGCATTTTTCTAAAACTCAGTCTCTCCTTGAAGTTAATTACCAGCAAACAACTTCGAAAAAAGCTAGTTATTAAAACGGTATTTAGTGTTCAATAGTGACCAAACATCAGATGGCTAGAGCACCCCTCGTTGGGGGTGGGTGGAGGCTGGAGGGGGCAGTTATCCTCTTACCCCGGACGAGAGTAGTCTGCACCGCTCTAGAGAGCTTAATTGAGGTTTTCATCGTTGTACGTTGATGCATTTATAATATAAAACCGACGGAAATGCTCCACTGAAGTCACCAGTATTATAAAAGCATCTGAATTATTATTGGTTTATTATGTAGCTAGCTTATGTAGCTTTTTATTATGTACGTGCCTTTAGTTTTAGATTCCATACTTTTGTTATTAATACTCAATATCATTTATTGTAGAGCACTAAACACATTTTTATCGCCTCTGACGTCTAGCGGTCCAGCATTGTTCTTGATGTCATAAAATCCATGGTTCGAATAGGCTGGGAAACAAAAAAAACTGAGTTTTTAAAATTTTCTAATAAGAAAAAAACGACTTGCTCGGATTGGACATGTGCTCGATTGACGATAGGTTTGCTATCTGTCACATTGTTGGACTCGGTGTCTTCAACTAGTCGTGGGTGACCTGGGTGCCGCTGCCTACCTTTTCATGAGAGAATCTTTAAATTAATACATTTAAATGTTTTTAGGTAGAGATATTATTAATTTAGATGCCGGCCACCCCACCCCGGCACGATAAATTACAATAGCACAAAGAACAAAGTCTCCTTTTACAACCCACGTAAAAACGGAGGAGGTTTTCAATTAAATGTGTGCACTTGTTTTTTATGTTAGTATTTTTTATTGCATAGAGTATGTTCAGGATCACAAAGAGTATGGTAAGTTATTCAAAGCTTTCTGACTTACAAATTTATTTAGACGACATATAATCAATACATATTATAAAACAAAGTCCCCCGCCGCGTCTGTTTGTCTGTTCGCGATTTACTCGAAAAGTACAGAACGGATTTTCATTCGGTTTTCAACAATAGATAGAACAATTCTAGAGGAAGGTTTAAGTGTATATAATAGTAGGATTATTTAAAATAATTGTAGGATTTTTATTCTTGAATAACCGAAGCGAAGCGAGGGCAGGCAGCTAGTAATAACTTATATTGAATTGAAAGTTGGTTTTGTAAAGTTTAATGTGATTTATTTACTTACCTTAATTTATCTGTCGGTATGTCCTTGTCTGATAATCGCCGAGCATTCCGATTCTGAACCGATTGAATGTATCAACTATTTTTTGATCCCGTTTACCGCAGTGGTTCTCGTGGTGGAAGTGAAAAGTTATAATGTAAATGTGGACGTAGTTTATAATTTATAAGTAGTGTGGCTGGCGCTGTCTGTACACTGCGAGAAAGCTCTTAAAAAGTTAAGACGTCCAGACATTGCGGCAACTTTATTATAATAATGGACCAAGTGGCGAGTGACATTTCACTAATGCAATCAGTCACACTAGTTAGTAGAGTTCTCCCTCTTATTATTATTATTATCATTTATCCCAGTAACATAACAGGCATACACCTAAGGCGTTACAAACTAATAATTATAAACATTAGATACAATCTTCTTACTTAAAAATTAACAGTTATAACTAATATACTTTATTGCGCTAGATTTAAATTACGATAAAATATTTACAAATATATCTACATCTTAGTTAGCATGCCATTGAGTAGTGTAATCGAGCTAAAGCTAACAAGCTCATAAGCTCAAGCTTATGGTACACCTAAGCATCCAAGGTGAGGGGGGATTTGAAACCTGGGTAAGTTAACTGGAGATTGTAATTCTCCGGCAAGGTTGTAACCCTCTCGAGCATCAGTAAGAGGTGGCATGACGAAGCAGGGATTGTGGGGACCATTTTGGTCTTAGTGGGGGTGGTAGACTTGTTAGGCCTACGATTAATGGAGGCGTGCCATCTTATTCTCCCTTGAATTGGGTTAGGGTAACAGGAACAAATTGTTACCGCGGAAAGCCCGAGGTGGAACGCTTACTGTCCTCGCGGGTTGGGGCAATATGAACAGAGGAGCTTATTCTGTGAGGAAAGCCATAGGTGGAGCGCGTGATGACCTTGGCTTACAATCACCACCAAATTCAGGTTTGTCCAAGGAACACGGAACCTGGATAATTCAGAATTTATTTGCGTTTGCGGGTAGAGTCACTACTCCACCACTAAATGTTGGTTTGCCCGGGGCCCAACGCTGATAGGGTTTTGGATAAACCGTTAAGAGCCCTTAAGGTGCTTTGTTAACAATGAAGTATACTTTTCCCACCATAAAACAGCAGTTTGTACAAAGCAATATTGGTTCTTTCTCACTACCCCGAATTGGCAATTCTTGAAGATTTCAACTCGTTCAAAAAAGTAGAGTGACAACGTTATACCATTTCATTCCACCAAAAAAGTGAAGTTTGCGCTGTCATGTTCCGGTTCGAAAGATGAGGCAGCCGGTGAACGTAAACCTTCAGGAAAAGGCTAAGGTTAGCCTAAGGCTAGCAACGTGCGAATATAGTCTTTTGTATGTTTGTTACCAAAATAGAATATATTTGCTTGTTGTACATATACTGCAACAAAAAGTTGTCTAAATTACTTTTTAAAGAAACTTCAAAATTAAAGCACTTTTAGGCAAAGAAGGACAAGCAAATAAACAAACGCCGACGTTTGTCAGTGTTTGCAGTCTAAAGATTAGAGTCCAACGTCTAGGACATATTTTGTTTACTAGCGTCGTGAAAGACGTTTTTGTGCCTAGGGCCAGTGACTCACATTCAAAAGATCTAGATAAAGATGAATATAGGACGGAGTACAAGCATTCTTATCTGACTGACATTAGGACAAAAATAGCTGGATAGTTGTATCTATAAATTCTAGTAATGTGTCAATATTCATGTAATTCGAATATTTATCTTTACTAGTGGTCGCCCGTTGGTCGAAATTCGACTATAATAAACTTTAATATCTTGTTGATAAGAACGCCATCTTCATTTCTCAAGACCAACTACTTTGTTTCCAAACTTTTTAGTGCTCCCTCTGTGATCTTTTATCGTTATCATCAATATATTTGTTTGTTTGTGTCAAATGCATGGTAGTGTGGGTTATATTTTATTTATTGATTTAATGTACTTTACAAGCGTTATTATTGAAAAATATTAGCGTTCTGCACTTCTCGTACACATAAACTATAAGTGTGCCAAATTTTATACTCCTGAGTCCGCGCAATTTTCGTGAAAAGGGGTCCAAAGTTTTGGGTTCACTTATTAATGTATAGATTTGTTTATGTTTAAATTTGAGTTGAACTGTCATGTCCCACTAAATCGCAACGTAGTAACATTTTTGCACCTGTTTCTTTACAGGGTTTGCTGGAAGAGATCTCCCAATGAGATAAGCACGCCAATGTAAATAAGATATCTGAATAATATGGTATATTGTAATTCGAGTGTACATGAACACTAGGTGTAGTATACTACTAACTATATAACTAGGTAATATATATAACTATGTGTAATTTCTATTTTTAATTTAGTTTATATTGTAATTATTATTATTGAAAAAAGACAAGCCCGCTGAGTTTCTTTCGCCGGATCTTCTCAGTGTGTGGCCGCGTTCCGATCCGGTGGTAGTTAAAAAAAAATGTTGACGCGCACAAATACCACTTGTATGGTTCAAGTGAATAAAGATACCTATTTCTGATTCTGATTCTGATACATCCAGAGGTAGTAAAATAATAAAACTCTTTGTTTGCCAAAGATTGTTGATTGATTGTTGGCCGAAGCTGAGACGGAAAGTGGCAACTTGAGTGGATAACTGCAAAGTATATTGATTATTTTGATAATTAAATTAATGAGAGCATCGAAATATGTTTTTAAGTTTTCAATTTCATTTTGAACACATTGCAAAAGGCTTAACGAAGATACAATGACAGACATGTGATCTGAGGTTTTATTTTTACCACCCCAATGTGTTTGCTGTTTCTTTGCCCGACGCGACGGAGCCGTATCAATCAGGTTGAGCGCAGCAGGAGGAACATTATCACTTTCCGCTTGGATGGCAGATTACTATATTACATCCCGGGGGAAGGACAATAAGTCATTATAGGTAACTTTTTTATGATATTGGAAGGCAAACAAGCAAACGGATTTCTTAATGGTAAGAAATTCCCGTCGCCTGGAGACACCAAAGGTGGTAATGGTGCGTTGCCAACCTGTGGCCGGGATGTTAGGCCTCGAGCAAAAGTAAGTTTACCGGCTACCTTACCCTCCGAACCGGAACATGACGTTATGGTGGCAGGAATAGGTAAGGCGGTGGTACCAATCCGGATGAGTCGCTGCGAAACTCTACCACCTAGTAAATACTGAATAAATATATACTGAATCCTATGGTATACACATTACCCACGGAACCCCAAAATTGCAAATAGGTGTTTGTTCTCCAGACTGTGTTGTCGTCAATAATGTCATCCCTCCCGATGTTAAGTCTCGCAAGCGACAGAGGGTGCTAAATTGGATTTAGGCATCGTTTGTTATACCTGTTCCTGCTTTCAATAGCCGCCCCTCTTTTATATATCACACAGTCGGATTTGGAGCATAATTTTACCCTACAGCTGTTGTACTGAATATATTTTACACAAAAATCGATTGACCGGCATTTTTTTTAAGTCGTTTTGATAAATAGTTTGAATAAATATATATAAATAAAAACTAGCAATAAAACTGAAACATACTGCCTTAAATTTCAATGTATATTCAAAAATATGTGTAACTCAAAAATCATTTCACAGATCTTAATCTAATATAAATGGGACCAACCAGAAAGCACTTGCTTTCAAATAAAAATAACACTAAAATTAAAAAAAATAACAACCTTGCCAAGACATTTATGTGTAATGCAGTTAAAAACCATCTCGATCACGCAATCTTTCAAATCGAAACATCCGCATCGAAATCATTCCGTCCGTTTAACAGCAACATGATATTGTCACAGACAGATATACACGTGAAATTTGTAACGGCCCTCTGTTTTGTCAATAAAGGGGTTTATTGCGAATCGAACTCTTTGTTGAATGGTTTCGTAAAAATAATCTTAAACATGGGATGTTCGACATCGCATACACTGCTCTCGCCGATCACATTCACAACAGCGAGATCAAAGAGAAAGTAGGATTGAAAGAAAGTGTTTGTGTAAAGATGAGCAAGGGCATGAACTGCCCGGACTAATCCGGAGAGGAAGTCATGTTAAAATAATGGCAGATGAAAGATTGACAAAACAGGAAGGTCATAATTCAAAGAATCAAGCAATATTTAACTAGATATTATTTTGTTGGATAATATCTAGTTAAATATTGCTTGATTTTTGGATTTTTCAAAGTACCCTGTATCACTCTAAATTTTCCTCAGCAAAGAATAACTTTGTTTTTCAAACTGATGGTACGGATGACAAAGTTCCATTTGCGGTGCTTGAAAATGTGCTATACATATTTCATGAGTTACTGAGAATTTCCTATTCAAGCCAATTTTCATCGAAAGCTTAATCTGACATATGTATTTGCTTAATTTTGTTTACATTTTGAAATACGAGGTTGAAAATTAAGTACATTTATTTTAAAATTAGAAGAAGGAAAATAATTTTAAACCTACACAAAATTTTTACCGTCTATCTCACCCTCCAAACCAGAACTCGACATGACGTTATGGCGGCAGGAACAGGTAAGGTGGTGGCACCAATCCGGGTGAGTCGCTGCGAAACTCTACCACCTAGTCAGATGTCACGGTGCTAGTGACGGTAAGCCTATGCTCGTCTTTCACGAGCTGCCTAGCAGGAAGTCAAAGGAGCCCGGACCAACACGATCTTGTATATAAGTGAAAATTATTTTAAATCTGCTAGTAGGATGTTGATAAAACTTATTTGGCATCATTTCGGAAAAATTTGCTATCTTTTAAAAAAGAATAACTGCTGCGTGACGTAGCAACCAATGAAATAGTTGGAGTCGGTTTTAGCAGTTATACTGCGCTTAATTATTGTTTAAAGCAGCGGTCGGCAACCCGGCCGCGGCCCTCCGACGTCTTACTTGCGGCCCGTGAATGTTTTGTAAATAAGTTCTAAACACCAAAATAAATGCATGAACGTTCCACGGTTGACTATATAATATACGATGTATAGTGTGAATTTAGCCTCAAGAACGCGCTTTTCTGCGTCCATTTTCATTTTCTATGAGATATGACCAATCATAAGTAGGTATATTTAGCTTCTCGGGTTAACATCACGAGTGTGGCCCACCTTCAGTTTATTTTGCCAACTTGTGGCCCTTGCCTCCCAAAAGGTTGCCGACCGCTGGTTTAAAGATTCTACGCTTGTTGAGTGGTTCTTTATAGAGCACAGGCGTTCAGTAAAAATATTTCTTGAAGGCGTCAACGAGGATTTTCATCCAAGATAATTTTATCCTTCAATCAGGATAACGACCACATAGTATGTGTTACCATGCTTTGCCGTCATAACTAGGCTTGCCAACTTTAAATTTAGAATTTACAGGAAATAATGATATCTTATGAAGACAAACATCGCCTCATAGCGGTCCGGCGTCGGAGTTGACTATTTGAGGTCCTGTGTTCGATCCACGGGTCGGGCAATAAAAATTAGAAAATGTGTTTTTAATTTTATAATTTATATAATGTTGCCCGGGATTGGATTTGTATCCGGTTGGCGATAGGCTTGCCACCTATCGAGGACATTCCCCCCACATTATGGGACTAATGCCCGATTTCACCAAAAGCCCCTATACTTTAGGGGACCTTTTAACGTTACTTATGGGACTGTTTCCATATAAAACAGTCCCCTAAAGTACGTTAAAAGTCCCCTAAAATATAGGGGCTCTTGGTAAAATCGGGCATTAGTGTCTTCGGCTAGTCGTGGGTGCCCTTGTTGTGCATTTGCCTACTCCTTCGGGGATATGGACGTGAGGATACTTAACGAGGACAAAGGTTTAATAAGCGGGATCCATCTAATTTAGTTAAGTTTAGTTTGAAACTGAAATAGTTGAATTACATGAATGCTGTAATTAATACTAAAATTACCTAGAGTTATTTATTTTATTTTAAAAACTATGGTTTGTTTGTCCAATAAGTAAATATCATTCTTGTGTTTGGTCCTTTTGGTTTTTGGTACTTTTAATAAAAACATTATTTTCAAGCCATTCAATATATTTAAAATGCATACACACTCTGAGCGGGACTTCTTGTTAAACGTTGCAGAAACTGAACTACCTAATTGTAGCGGGATGGTTGGCAGCCTCATAACCTGCGTGGGGTGCTCTATGCAAGCTACCACCCTTTTCTTTATATACAAGCAAAATATTACCACTATACCTATTCATCGCAGGTAAGTTAAATTTAAGTTCAAGTTAATTTGTGAAAACGATAGTTCTGTTCTATAAATTACGGCGGCAGCTCGCCCGAAATGGTAACACCGCATTACGTACTCCTGCCGCCATTAAGTCAGTTCTTTCCAATGACCAATCTCTTACTTCCGTATGGATGGTAAGGTATCCGACAAACTAATGCAAAAGATGTTTATCCCAGGCTTAAAAACGTAATGCACTATTGTTATTTTTAGTATTTATAGACGACAGGAAATCCGTCTGCTATGATATCTCATAAAAAGGGTTTTTCGAAGATCACATAAAATGTCTGAAAATGCTGACTAATCGTTTTCTACATATTGTATAGAACATTACCTACTCGTATTAGGTAGCTATTAGGTATATTATAGTTTGCACTTGGTACATGATAAGCTCAGATCAAGAGAATATTTTTTATTGGTCTAAGATAATAAGCATTCAGAATTGTAACCTTTGAGCCGAGTGAAATGGGCGAGTAATTTTCGAGCTAGTTCTTATTAATGAATTTTTTATGAGCCTGAATAAGTCGTTTGATTTGGACCTTGTTTTCATTGACTGGTATGGTACATGGTAAATATAATATTTAGTTTCTTATGGTTTAACGTACGTGTGATAAAAAAATAACTTTGAGAATAAAAGACAGGTTTTTTTTGGTAACGTAAGAAGGCAACTGGGCCAAGTTGGCCTTCGCTTTACCTATTACTGCCGCCTTATCTATATTGTTTGGGACACTGTTGTGTTTCAGTCAGAATGTTGGGGCAGCTGGTAGACTTACACATTAGGCGTAACACGCCAACTGCAGAACAGCCATGTAGCTATAACAGCTGTGGTGTCTATAGTATATGGTTCTATGTATACCGTTCTAGTCTATGGTTATTGTCGTCTCTGTGGTCTAACGTTCAGGTGTTGGACTTAACATCGTGAGGTCCCGGTTTCGATTTCCGGGTCGGACAACAAAACCAAAATGTATTTTTTCCAATTTTCTAATGAAAAAACGTTGCTCGGGATTCGATATGTGCCCGGTTGGCGGTAGGCTTGCCACCTATCACTTTGTGGGACTTAGGGTCTTCGGCTAGTCGTTCGTGCCCTGGTTGTGCCCCTGCCAACATCTTCGGGGATATGGGCATGAAGAAACTTTTTTTTTATTCTATGGTTGGATCACAGGTTTTTTATCAGGGAAGCCTTATTGTTAACCCATTATTGTTCGTTGTTAACCCATAAAATATAACATTTTCTTTTGTTCCTTTATATTTTTAAGAATTTTTCTGTTTCGTATGTGAACTGTATAGAATAAGCTATATAGAATAAGCTATAATCCAATTTAAACTCACATGTAAGACGTAATAAAAGTCTACAACACTTGTCCTCTTACATAAATTAGCTATTTTGGCAATTGATGAACGAAATAGTTCATACCATTAAAAATAAATTGCTAACCAATATCACCCCCAGGAGTTTTGACAAAGCGATGAACCTGTTGTCATTAAAAAATTCACAAAGCCAACACACAGGTTACTATTGATTACAACTTCTATTGAATACTCCCGGGTAGGGGCAAACATTCCGAATATCTACCCGGAAGCCACGCGACATTCAACCAACTGTGTAGAAGCATAAAGTTTTACCCTATTCCAACCGCACCCTAGCCACAGTTTGAGGATTTTTGAACTTTATTCTGTAGGTTTAAGGTTTGGATTTGATTTAAAAAGCGCCCTTGAGGGTGAACGACCCTTCATTCCCGTATTAGTGCTGTGTTATGCAACAGACTGACTCGTAGGGCAGTAATTCAGCACCTACACCTTACCTAGTTTGCCCTGATTGACGCAAATCAAGTGTTAGACAATAAAATGGGAAGCGGTAACTCGTCCGGACGCTGGGGGATGAAATACTCAATATTTATTGCAAAGAATATGGTTTTAACATGGTAACTTTTTTTTTTGTTGGGCACACTATACGTCACTTTTATAAACTCACTCACAACTTTATACTGACGAGTGTGTGTTTGGACATCTCGTGAACTAGGTACTTTAGTTAAAAAAAACTTTGCTTTTATGACCTCTGTTAGGATCTTTTTAGGACGAATGTTGTTGGACTGACTAACTACATGCATAGGTACTAAACAGCATCTTCACGCCCATATTTCCGAAGAGGTAGGCAGAGGCACAACCAGGGCACCTACGACTAGCCGAAGACTCTAAGTCCCAAATGTTATAGGTGGCAAGCCTATCGCCAACCGGGCACGTATCCAATCCCGAGCAACATCTTTTTTATTAGAAATTTGGAAAAACCCATACTTAATTTCATTAACTTCATTTTTCACAATTTGCTCTCTTACAACTCTAATCTAGTATGGATTAAATAGCAAAAAGGACCGCTTGCACGCTTCAGAGTTAAATGTTTAACTATAAAGATAGTTAAATTACATCATAAGGTGTACGTAATTTTTTTAGGATTTAAAAATGCATATCGATTTTCTGATGGAAAAAATACACGTTACCTGTAGAATGTAGATAGTAAAGGTGGTGGGTTCGAATCTGAGACCGCGATGCACGCGAAGTTACGAGCAAGTTTACCGCCTATCTACTAGCAACCGAAACACGACAATTGCGAGCATAATGTTATTGTGAAGGGAGACGTAAGGCGAGACTACGAAAAATTTACCACCAGATCACAGTCACGGTGTTAGCGAAAATTAAACCAACGTTAATTTCCGTTTACGGTTTAAGAAAAAAAGGTTACCTGTTGGATTGCAGCTTGCAAGTTTAATCAGCTATCAGTTATGAAATTCCTGTTATGAAACGATAGAGGGTGGTCGGTAGTGAAAAGGGAGCGGGAGGAATGTCGGGAGTGCACCCACGTGCCTCCGACTCACCCTGTATAATACAACTCAAATCAAAGCATAATAATCATTAATTACATATTCCTGCCGCCATACCGTTCACCATTAACGTTTTCCTTTCACAGGGATTGTGTAGTTAGAATCAATTACACGCATAGGTTTAAGATCTCAACGAATTGGAAACGCACTAATAACATGCGGGATTTATAAGCAAGTTAAGTTTTTAAAACCAGCAGGACATAATTACATCTGCTTTCTTTCTAAATTTGTAAATATATCGTTAGTCACAATATTAGTGACAGGTTGTGTGACAGTCGACACTTACGAGATATTTGATAGGAAAGCGGTCCTGGACTTATTTGAAGTGTGTAGGTTCTTCAAAGGATCCTGCAACTAACATGTAACAAGACAAAAAACAAGCATACGATTCTTCAGATGCTGAGAGACGACAATGGCCTATTGAAACCATATACATTTACACCAAATAAATGAGGAATATTATTTGAGCCTTATGCGGCGTTTAAGAGAGCAAATTCAACGAAAAAGGCCAGGTTTGTGGAAAGAAAATTCTTTGATTTTGCAAAACGATGATGTGCCTTTGGCGAAGCCATCATTGTGAACGAATTTTTGACCAAACACTCAAGATAATATACCATCGGGCAAATACCATATTCATCAGATACTTATAGTGCCAGTCGCCATCTTTCTTTTTCCTAAACTCCAATTACCACTTCAATCGGTACAAGACAATTCGCGGCGAGAACTGAACTAAATTCCGGAAACAGCGTTTAAAAATGTTTTGATGATTTGATTATTCGTTGGCGCAAGTGTATCGTTTCTGAAGGAGCAAACTTTGAAGGTGATGAAATAAATTTTGATGATTAACAGTTTGTATATTATTGATCTTTTCCTGGTGACGTTTTTGACAGAGTAGTTTGTTGAAGGTGCGCCATTGCACTGAAAACTATGCTAGTCTACTGGTTTCCCTACTCTCAGGACCAGATCATGACATTGTCGTTAAAGCAGCAGGAATAGGTAACCAGGACGACATGCAGCACGATACTCTACTTGTTCTTGGTACCTTTTAACCTTTGCTCGCTTCGTACTGCCTGGCAAGAAGGCAAATGGTCTATTCTACACAGGGGACAGACACGGTAAAATATCTTGAGTTTGTTTATTAAAATTAATAAAAGTCTCAAGTGGATGTACAATATTTCATACAAGTGAGTGCCGTTTCGCCACCCTTAGCGTTTTTCACGATTACCCAAGCGCAGCGAACTTTAAATATGATCCTCCCGCACCCCATTCTGGTAAATATGACTCCCTCGCATATTACATACGAGAACATTTTACTGTGGCCACTTCGTTCACGTTATTTTTTTCCGTATCAGTCGAAAACAACAAACATGTAAGTATAATTAACATTTCTTTCTAATTATGTTCTCTATGTAGGTCTAACATGATATGTTTTACTAGACATTGCCTGTGGCTTTGAATAATAAGGTTATTAAACGAAGGAATCAGCACTCCGGTTTCCTCCAATGTTGGTGAGGTTCCCTAGTGCAGTTTTTTACTGCATTACTGCTAGGTAGCTTGTAAGAGTAAAGCAAAAGTTAAATGGATCTTTACTAACAATATAACTGGTGGTGGAGTGCAATGCTACAAATCGTCCGGGTAAGGATAACCCCCTTACATATTCCTGCCGTCATAATGACAGTGCCGGTCGACCTCGATTACATGATAACGACACACCAAAAAAATATGTATTGTAAAAAAAACTTGCCATAAAAAAACAGGGATGTTACGGCTAATCCTTCTCTATTCTTAACATCTTCTATTTGACTATGATTTTTTTCTACAAAGAAAAAGTATCTTATAATAATAATAATAAATCATCTTTATTTCACATAAACCTACAAGAGGCACTTGTGACGGGTCTATATAATAATAAATCTACCACCGGATCGGAACGCGGCCGCACACTAAAAAGATCCGGCAAGAAATTCAGCAGGCTTGTCTTTTTTTCTTACTTTAAAACATATTTACATTAATTTATGTAATGATACATCATTTTTTATAAGAGATTGATATGAGGAGCAATTAATCCCAAGCCGTCTTATCTGCTAAATATTCAGTAATGTTATAATAACCTTTTTGATTTAGTTGCATTTAACACATTTCTTAAATTTATTGATTGGAAGTTCTTTAATATAATTGGGAAGTTTAATGTAGAATTGTTTACATAGGCCCATGAAAGAATGGCTTACTCTGTGGAGACGAGACACATGCACAGCAAGATTATTTTTATTTCTTGTATTGACACAGTGTATATCACAATTTCTTTTAAATGAACTTGAATTTCTGTGAACATACATTAAATTTTCAAAGATATACTGGGAAGCTACAGTTGGAAACTCTTGGGCCTAGGTTATATATTGCCCTTATGGCTCTCTTTTGTAAAATAAATATAGTATTGACTTCGGCTGAACTCCCCCAGAGAAGAATTCCATACGACATGATGCTGTGAAAATAACTAAAATAAACCATCCTAGCGGTTGCAATATCAGTCAATTGTCTCATTTTTTTAACAGCATAAGCTGCTGAGCTTAACCTAATTGCAAGTTTATCAATGTGCGGACCCCATTGCAATTTCTTATCAATTGTTATTCCTAAAAACGTAGTAGAATCTACAAAGTCCAACTTGTTCCCATTAAGTTGTACGTTGGTATCTACGTGCCTCACATTTGAAATTGAAAATTTAATATACCTAACTAGTTTTTTTTCATTAAAAAAATAATTATTTACATTGAACCAGTGGACAACTTTTGAAATCGCATTGTTCGTTTCGTCATACTTACCCAGTTGTCTTTTCACTTTAAATATAAGTAAGGTGTCATCCGCGAACAATACAATTTCGTGTTTGTCTCTTACGTAGTAAGGTATAGTATCTTCATGCCCATATCCCCGAAGAGGTAGGCAGAGGTACAACCAAGGCACCCACGACTAGCCGAAGACACTAAGTCCCACAATGTGATAGGTGGCAAGTCTATCGCCAACCGGGCACAAATCCAATCCCGACCAACATTTTGTAATTAGAAAATTGGAAAAATCCAATTTTCTTTTTGTTGGCCGACCCGAGATTCGAACCCGGGACCTCATGCAGTCAAGTCCAACACCCGGACCGCTAGACCACAGAGGCGATAGTAACGTAACGTAGTAAGGTAAGTCATTAATATATACAAGGAACAAAAATGGTCCAAGAATAAAGCATCTTCACGCCTATACCCACGACGCGGTTGGCAGAGACGCCACCAGGGCACCCACGACTAGCCGAATACAGTAAGTCCCATAACGTGATAGGTATCGCCGACCGGCCACATATCCAATCCTGAGAAACATTTTTTTTATTGAAAATTGGAAAAACAAAATTTTCTTTTTGCTGCCCGACCCAGGATTCAAAACCGGGACTTCATGCAGTTAAATCCAACACCGGAACCACTAGACCACAGAGGCGACTACGCGACTTTTCTACGTCTTAGAAAATTTATTTTAAATCATACTCGATATGTAAATACGTTATGCCGCTAATAAAAGAAAGTCTTTGAATATAAAGAATAACAAATCTCGATCAGGGGGTTACCATAAGCTCTTAAAACAGTACTATTTCAATAATATTAATTGTCAGTCTAGAAAGACTACCTATAACGCAAACCATAAAGTTGCTTATAAAGGCAGACATTTAGCATGATGGAAATAATACTGCTTTAAGCGTTCATGGTAGGGCCCCAGGTTTTGCAAAATATCCTTGATTGTAATACATCTATTTTAAAAAACTATCCTCTCTACTAACTGTTTTTAAATGACGAAATAAACATTAAAGTTGGTGGAAAACTTTTATTATAATTGTAATTTACTATAAGTTCTAAACTATGATTGAATTCACGTTTCCTCGTGTTACGATAAGAATATCTGCCTCTAAGCCAGGCAGCTCAGAAGTGACGAACAAAGGTTACATAGGCCATTACCAACAAGACCACTGGCGGTACATTGCTGGTAGCAATAAGCAGACGGATTTCCTGATGGTAAGAAATTCAAGCCGTCTAGAGACATCAAAGGTGGTAATGGTGCGTTGCCAACCTGAGGCCGGGATGTTAGGCCTCGAGCAAAAGTAAGTTTACTGGCTACCTTACCGTCCGAACCGGAACGCGTCGTGACGTTATGGCGGCAGGAATAGGTAAGGCAGTAGTACCAATCCGGGTGAGTCGCTGCGAAACTACCACCTAGTCACATGTCACGGTGTTAGTGATGGTAAGCCTATGCTAGCCTTTTACTATCTACCTGGCACGAAGGCAGATGGTCTATTCTGCAATAGAGCCCGGACCAACACGGGAAAAAATATAGGTAGGTAGGTATGTAGGAAACAGTCGTTTCTTACGAACAGATGAACCGTGTGCTAGTCCGCTATGTATTGCCATAAACATGTAGGACCTACAGTTTATATGAAAAATTAACATCGACATTGGAAAGAGATAATAGGCACATAATATAATGTATCAGCACAGAT
>NJDD01000564.1:59339-88213 GCA_002245505.1 Calephelis nemesis
TTCATACATCTACATTATAGAGTATTTATTTTAAGCATTAAATCATGTTCCATCAATTTTTTTTCTGTTACAAATGGTCATTTTTACAGTTTTTTCTAATTTTTCCAGCTTTAGAGGGTGATGGGACAAAAAAATTAAGATGCGAATTAAAGACATCAAGAGATATAAAATTCTATCTGAATCGGAAAAAAAAAAAATTTTTTATCATGAAAACTATATTTTTTCAGAATTTTCGAGAGTTTTGTGTGATTTTTTTACGTTTAAATTGTCTCGTGGCCTCAATAAAGTTTCAATTCATATTCAGCGGATCAAAATACGTGAAAATCGCGCTTAGTTTAGTTCCAAAAAAATTTTTATCGTTAAAATTGCCGATTTTCATCATTTTACAGTTTTTCTTAGTTTTCTCGAAACTTGAGGGTGTAGGGGTCGAACTGACCTCAAATTCGGATTCAGCGGACCAAAATACGTACCCGTAGGTAGGTCCGGTCAAATGCACATTCTACTTATTTTTTTGTGTGCCGGTGTAATTGAACAAATTAAACTAGTTAGTAGGTAGTTCTATATATTAGAAATCTATTCAGTGTATTATCTACTCAGGGTAAATTTACTGAGTTTTCCTTACAAAACAAACAGTGAAAAAATAAAAAGCATACCTTGACATGGCTCAAGTGAGTTTGTGTTGGCCCAAGTTGGTGGAAAGGAATCTGAATTCTCAGCTGCATCATATTCAGCAAATGGTTGATGGTCCATAGCATACTCCTGTTGAAGAAAAAGAATACAGTTAGGTACGCGTCAGTTCATGGTATGTATTTTAGAAGGGACTATTAAGGTGATGATAGATTTGAGCATTCACTTGTAATGAGCATTCGTGAAAGAAAGAAAGAAAGAAAATATATTTATTTGCGGAATATGTGTGTTAAGGTTGTTACAAAATTATTTAAGCTTTCCAACATCTTCTACCACATTGTGGTGTGCAAATATTGAAATATTTTTTAAAAACTGATTATTTAGTTATATGTATACACAATGTTTAAATATTCATTTAACAAATAGTTTTATTCTTATTACAATTTGAATTATAACTTACAAACAATTTTAAAATGTTAATAATTTATATTATTTAAGCTTGTCTCCAAGAAAATCTTTAACACTATAATATGTCTTATCTAACAACAAGTCAAATAACTTCTTTTGAAATCTTTTTAATGGCAATGATTTAAGATTATCAGGAATCTGGTTGTATATACGAATGGACATGCAATATATATTAGTTTTGCAAATATTGAGTTTTTGGTTAGGCGCATGGAGTTTCTCACTATTTCTAAAATGTGATATACCTAAGACCTCAGCATTTGTTTGAAACAAATGATGATGTTTTTTTACAAATACACATACAGCCAAAATATATAAACAAGGTAAAGGTAATATTTTAAGAGACTTAAAAAGTGGCTTGCATGAATGCAACTGATTAACACTACATATTGCTCTTATACACTTCTTTTGAACTCTGAAGATTCTAATTAGTTCTACAGAATTTCCCCAAATAGGAATACCATGTTGCAAAACGGAAGAAACATACCCATGATAAGCTAAAAGAGATGCTTTTAATCCTGACACTTCTCTTATTCGTCTTAACACATATATAAACCTATCAATTTTGTTACAAAGTGAATCAATATGTGACTTCCAATTACAAAATTTATCAATTTTTATTCCTAGGAAGTTGGTAAAATCTACATTCTCTTTAGTAGTATTATTTAAAAAAACATTTAATTTTTTAGTCTCTCTATAGTGTGCTTGAAATTCAACTAATTTTGTCTTCGTAAGATTTATTTTAAGATTATTTTCTTTCAACCTTAGTTAAAGTTTTACTTGTTTCTTTTAATAAATCCTCTTTATTTTTGCACTCGATAAGGAGGGTAGTATCATCAGCAAATAAGATGGATTCATGATTGATAGCATCAGGTAAATCATTTATGTAAATTAAAAAAAGTAATGGCCCTAAAACACTACCCTGTGGTACTCCACAGTCATTAAAAAGGTAATTGGAATTATAGACTTTCCTGTGGTTTCCAATTATTTTACTGATCTGAACACATTGTTTTCTATTCTCTAAATAACTTTTAAACCATTCTAATGATTTACCTCTAATACCATATCTCTCAAGTTTTGCTATCAAAATTTTATGTGATACAAAATCAAAAGCTTTACTCATATCTAAGAATACAGCAAGTGGAAACTTTTTACTATTTAGGCATTCAGTTATCGTGCGAATGTTACATAACAAAAAAATAACGAGAACATATTTTTAGAGAGCATTCTATCGAGCGTTCTTAAGAGCATTCTAGCGGGCATTGCTTCGATCTTTTTGCGGAGCCAAGCTTCGCTCATCGAAAAGTGCCGTCAAGAATATTTTCTAGCGAGCATCGACTAGAGCATTCACTAGAATGCTCATGAAAATGTTCATAGCAATGTTTGACTCTATGCTTGGCTCGTTGTTCAGTTCGACAAATATAAAACCGGCGAATGCTCGATGTTCTGTTACAAGTGAATGCTCAAGTCTATCATCTTTAGAAAAATCAGCTTATTTAGATTACCTAGTCTTCTTTACTAGCGATCCTTTTTATAAGTTAATTACTATTTAACTGGCAATAGGTATGTTTGTCCGGATGGAATCTTACAAGTTAAATTTGTTCTATTTCCAGGTAACCGACTGAAATGAAATTTTCATGAATTTGTAAATCAAATGACAATGTAAAATTGTTATGACAAGATGATCTGATGATGAAACTGGTAGAGGGCATTAAAAATTTTTAAGTTTTCAACATTATCCTGTTAAATAACAATTCGATTTATTATGTATGTGATGTTACTTACCGCTGACCGCATTGAAGACGTCGTGATCATAGAAAGAGTGGGATTGAAAGAAAGTGATAGTAGGAAAAATGAGAAAAAGCATGTTTCGTTTGTTCGGTCATGTAGAAAGAATGATAGATAAAAATATTAACAAAACAGATATACATTAAGAGTGTGGATGGATGAAGGTGATCTAGGTTGAGATTTCACTTTCAAATCGCTTGGGTCTTATCCGAGGACGGCCTTGACCGAGGTTTTAACCTGCCGATTTAAATAAAATCTCTTTTTACTGGTACAGGTTCTCCTAAAATACCAATTGCAAAATAAAGTTTGTCAATTAGTCGATTTTCTTTTTAGGCTAGGGGCCAAATCTAATTTGGATAGCAGCATTCATTTTCAAACGAGTTACAATTTCATCGACGTACCACGCTTTTATCCAAAAAACCTACTTTTTACTTCCATCGTCAACTCAGCTAAAGATTAGGTTGTGGTTCTGTTGTGCACATTGTGCCCAGATTGTGTCTTTGCCTACCTCTTCAGGGATGTGGGTGTGAAAATACTTTTTTAAGTGAAAAATTGAATAAGTAAAAATTTCTAAATTCGCGTCAGGACAGGACAGTGACCTGGTCGAAAATTCGTAAGACGGCGGAGGGTGCTTGCGCGAATATTCGTATTGTCGTGTTTGTGTGCGATAGCGCAATAAATGAATATTGCATTCTACCACGTAAATGATAGTACTTTCATACTGTTAATTAAAGCAATTCATGTACAATTATTCTCTAACCATTCCAAAATATCAAAAAGGCACAAAATTAATATTCAAGTTTTGACTTCTGCCGACACTCCCGGAGTGGAACCCGTCGTTTTTTTTCTCATTGAGTTAAACATCTAGGCCCAAATTTTTAGCTAACGATAACTATTGTTTAACTGTTTTGTATTGTCTAACAGTGATGTATTGTCTAACTATTGTTAAATGGGTGCTTGTTTTTTGCGTAAAAAATTGAAATTATCATTATCTACCGCATCAGTCGAAAAGTAATGACTTCCAAAAAAACCTTTATAGAATCAAAGTTTATTCAAATAAGTCAATCTCCTCTGTACTATAAAAAAACTTAGCCCCGAGAAAAGGTGACATCTATCCCTTAAATCAAGAGCAACCAATGTCAAATGCCACAGGGTCAACTTTAAAGAAGAGGCTTGTAGAAACTAAACTATTTTTTTTTATAAAATCCGTGCTGCCTTAAACGCTGGATTTACATACATACATACATACATACATATCTCCACGCCAATTCCCTTACGAGGTAGGCAGAGAGTATCGAGTGCCAGACCTCACGATCCTGACAAACCTGTCTGGCTTCCTTCACATTCATTACCCTTTTCATACAACACGCCGGTTTCGGAGACTCTTGAAACCGTATGAACTTCACTATAATAAGTAGGATAATGCCATGCATCAAATCAAATTTGGTAAAATAGATTTTGATTTAGAATTTAGATCATGATAACTTCCGTCACTACGAGTATACCTACTACCTTTTTTGTAGTAAACTTGTGATGATAGGTAGGTACATAACTTAATAAAATTCTTAATTAAAAAATAACAATTAATTTGCTTTTTATTTTCGAAAAGCTTTTACGTGTTATTTAAGCAAGTAGGTATTTACTTAATTAAAAAAAATATCGAATCGGAACCCCTCGTCTTTTTTATTGGTCTGAGCTCTCTCCTCGATAAAAATCCTGGGTACGTGCTTGGAAGCTAGGCAGGTCTCCCTTTGGACGTTTAACATTCGATAGTTTTACGCTTAACCTGAAAGGGAGTTGTTTTCTTAAATTTTATGTTAAGAACTTAGACCAGGAAAAATACTGTGACATACATACAGACGGACGGTCAAACGAATCTTTAAGGGGTTTTACGTTTTAGGTATTCGCCTATGTAACCCTAAAAAGGTGTTTACAAAATCGTTGATTGTCCAGAATCCAGACAAAATATTCACGTTCCATAGATCAATAGAGGCGGAAAGTGGGGAAAGCGCGGGAACGCTGTAGCAGGAGTGGCGGGAAGTGGCGCCATGTTGGCCGTTGTCATAGCAACCAAGCCTAACTTTGTTTTTGTTTTGGAGTGTCCTGTTCAGGCTTTGAAAATAGGAAGAACTACATTGGTACGTTAGTTAGGTGGGGTATAATCTGTAAGTCAGGTCACGGGTTATACCTCGGTTAGGTAGGTACCTACTTGATACGTAGGTATAAAGTGAGCAAAGAGATACCTACATTGTTTAGTAGTTAGAATCTAATATACTTACTCAAATTACTGGTCTCCGCAAATATGATATCTCTAACATAAGCACACATCTACTTATTTTTCATCATTCAAGTTATGAAATATAGGCAAATACTTAGATTTGTAGATACCTAAGTAAGTATCTATTTTTAATGAAAGTATCGACTTATAGAATATTATCGATGTTAATATTAATAATTAAAGTTAGTGAAGAAAACTTAAGTCATTGTGCATCCAATTATTGTTCATTAATTTCTAACTTTTATATAAAATTAAATTATGGGAAATAAAATAAGAATTAGAAAATCGTTTATTTTACATAGACCATAATATGAAAGACACGTCGTCTTTCTATTTAACATATCATTTTAATTAAGAAATTTGAATTTTTAGATATATTTCTAAAACTTAAAATAAGTACAAATTTAAATAGAAAGAACTTATAACAATTTATAAATAAGTTTGAAACATTCATGCCTGCATCCTTGAAGAAGACAGAAGTACAACCATGACACCCACGATTAGCCCAAGTTATTTTTAGTCCCACAACGTGATAGCCCATCGGGTATTCAATTTTTATTTATAACAGTAATAATTTCATTTTTAATTAAGTTATTAGAATTAAAAAAAAACATATTTTGAGTTGCCATATCCAGTAATCAAACACGGGAACACATGCAGTCAACGCCAACAAAGGGGCATTAGAGGCGTGGCTATTTTTAAGAGACATGTGGTTGTTAACTGTCTTATCGCAAACAAAAATCCTAGTAAAAAGTGAGTAAGTATCTTCACGCCGGTAGGCAAAGGCACAACCAGGGCAGCGCGAAGACACTAAGTTCTACAGTGGGGCCAGCCTGTCGCCAAACCGAGCACACATCCAATTCCGAGCAAAATTATTTTATTAGAAAATTGAAAAAAAAAAACATTTTGTTGTTGATACCTGACCCGGGAATCAAATAAGTCCCGTCATGAAGTCAAGTCCAACACCTGGACCGCTAGACCACAGAGGCGATCCTAGTAGCATCGAGTAAATTCTCGATCTCACACTTTGCTGAGAAAATGCAGCTAGCAAATTTTAATATCCATTTGGTAGGTAGATTCATCTCGCCAAACAATGCCGCATTGACGCGAATTGCAATTCCATAGAAAGATAGTGTACAGAGAAGGGTCTCAAGTTCTATAACTAATCTAATTTCTACCAAGTCTTCAAAATGTTATGAATATCTTCCTACGTCTACGGACCAGCACATGCTCTATAGAATCATACAATCCCAGATTCCTAGCAACATTTTTTATTAGAAAATTGCAAAATATACATTTTCTTTTTGTTGCCCGACCCGGGAATAAAACTCGGAACCTCATGAAGTCAAGTCCAACACCTGGACCTCTAGAACACAGAGGCGATAATGAGGACCACTGAATACTTACGGCCAATGTTAATAATGTATCTCTAAAGATGGATTTCAAGCAATCTAGATAGCTGCGTACCCGCCGGCCTATCCTATACCTGATTGCCATGTTTAACCTGTCCATAGATATGTTATTGGCAAGCGATAACATAAAAGTGGATCAAAATATCAATATTGGACAGCAAGTTTTGTATGGGGATTGATTATTAATATTGGCCGTTAGTGGGTATAAGGCCTAAGCAAATATAGAGGACAGTTATTACTCATGTGATTGGTATGTACGTTTGTTGTCATAAGCTGTAAATAATAAATATCGTGAACTAAATGTCGAAACGAACTAGTAACAAATTGGATAATCTGAACCTGAACTTCAATGCTAAAATCGCTTCTATCCTATCGCAGTTTTGTGACATGAATTAGGTCACTGGTTAATAGACTCACTTGTGGCATCGCATTCGTTTTATTAAATTGGTCAAAGCTTTGTGTTTGTTAGATTGATATCTATTGTGATTTGTGATACGTTTGAGGCGGTGCAATCGGTTGAGAGCGTCTATATCAGCTCATGCTGAATGCTTTGTTAAAATGATAAACCCTCACAATATCACTTTAGTAGGAAAAATGCGGTAGACGATTGCAAACGGTCGTGTATTTTTCTGTGTTTGTGGAAAAACCTAAAGATATTGGCAAAAACTAGAAAAATATACTTAAGTAACAAACATTTTAAGGCGCAAGCTGTGTTGAAACGTACTTGTACCAACTTCGCGACGTACGAGTTGAAAATTGATATAGTAATATTGGTGAGGGTTTGACAAAATACCTTACATATTATATACCTGCCTATTAAATGCAAATAGAATAATATAACTCATAAACTACGGTTGTGTGTTCGTAGCTGGTGAACTATTTTACAGACTTTTAGGTAGGTACCTATTTTAGCTACTACGTTACTATGTAACGTTTAGTCTGTATTTTTTCACATAAAAAAAGTCTTGTATATCCGATTATGTAATTGGAATAATTTCAAAATTGTAGACAGACGTGAACCTACCTACCTACAAGTACCAGCACATACCTACCTACAATGCTCCTTTAAAGGGGTTAAATTTAAAAGGATCTTGCTAGCTTACTCGAAAAGTACCTATCTACCTTTAGAGATTTTCAAATGTCAGACTCAATCCTATTTTAGCTACTAATAGGCTTACTCTCATTCAAGAAGAAGCATAACAGGGCACCCACGTCTAGCCGAAGGTACTAAGTCCCGTAATGTGATGGGTGGCCTATTGCCAACCGGGCACATATTCACTACCTAGTAACATTTTTTTATTAGAACATTGGAAAAACCACAATTTTGTCTTTTATTACCTGACCCGGGAATCAAACTCGGGACCTCATGAAGTCAAGTTCAACACCTGGCCCGCTAAACCACAAAGGCGATTCAATCAAATTGAGATCATATTTTTTTATTTTTGTTCAAGTACCTACTGTATACCTACTCATTTAGTTCTAGTTGCATAGCTCATATAATTTAGATTATATTTATATATGTATAGAAACCCCTGATTCAAATAATCGTTGAATTCAAACAGTGATAATTCGAATAATCTTCAAAATTCATGTAGTACGTCATAGACAGCTGATATTTCGTATGTATGTAAGTATAAGTATACCAACAAAAAAAACGATAAAAATAAATAAATAGTACCTAGAGTAAATTTGTACGATGCCCTTTAGTGCTAAATATCTCCTTCTTGGACGGAAATTGCGATATATCGCATTTTTAAAACTATATTTTTAATGAAGAGAAAGCAAACGAGAAAGTGGAATGGTAAGTGATCACCGCAGTCCACTAATATCCACAATAGGTATCAGAAGTGACACAATGTACAATTTTATTGTCGACCATTAAGGAATGAGCACGCATTTTTATTGAAGGTTACTTTCTTAGTCGGATCCATTTGGAAATACCGCTAGCCCCACAAAAGTATGCGATTTTTTTCGTAATAATTATTGCACGATAGAGGACTCGTCCGCATCAAAATAATGGGCATGATGCTCCGCTCCGATGTCTGAAGGAGAAACTCAGCGGTGGGAATGAAACAAAACAATTCCTAAGAGCATTGACAATATAAGACGTCCTACGTTAAATGCTGGATACAGAGCTGGTAAAGTGGATACCCTTTATCAGCTCTGTTTCCAGCTGTTTAATAATAACAGTACTGCTTTTAACACCGATTTTACGCTTTGTAAAGTTGCAAGCAACTTAAAGTAGGTGCGTAGGTACTTAAAATTAAAAAAATCTAAATTGGTTTATTTTTTATCAAACCTACTTTTTTCTGTTAAGACTAGGACACAAGCAAATTCTAAAAGAAATTAAGTAAAAGTCAAAACCACTATACACATTTATAAAAAAAAAACACCATTATACAATTACACATACATATCTTCACGGCAAGTCCCTTACGGGCGTAGGCAGAGAGTATCGAGTGCCAGATCTCACGATCCTGATAAACCTGTCTAGCTTTCTTCACATTCATTTACCATTTTAATACAAACACGCCGGTTTCGGAAACTTCTGACACCACCCTCGGATAATACAATTAAATGTGATAATCGTTTGTAACTCTAAGGCTAACAATTCATGGGAATGTTTTCGGGCCCGTGGCTTCCGTAGAATGTAGATTTATATGTAAAAAGTAAGAGCACAATTCAAGACGTGTTTTACATCCACAGCGCCCGCAGTTGTTTGCTTTGCGGTTCCCTCGGCACCGGTTGCCTGCCAGTAGAATTGTGCAAGTTTGCAAGCGATGATTTCAAACGCGACAACTACCTGACCAGTTTCGTGAGTTTTGAAAAAAAAAACGCAGTTCCTCGACCGTGGTGGGCCCGGGTGACAATCGCTCCGCGAGTTCTTAGCCTAAGGCTTGAGTTCCATCAATAATATATCATCAATAATCTCTTTATAATATAAAACTTTATTAGCCTTAACTTTAAGGCGCGGTATGCCATATGTAGGGTAAAGTAGCAGTGAACTAAATTTATAAGTCCTAAACGTTGTTTCTTGTACATGTCAAAGACATATCCATACCTACATCATAATAACATGTTTTAGGCATAAGTAGGTATTAATCACGTATCATCTACTTTTTCTTAAGTTTTTTCAAGTTGCAACATTGTAAATTGTTGCTTTAGTTGCCTATTGGATAAAAATCAATAATTACCCACACAATTTGTCAACTCATTGTGACAAATAGTTATCCAATCACAAGCTACAAAATTTTGACACTATGTATGCGTTACTTAAGTTTAAGCTGTAATTGGTCAATTTTTCACTGTTACTATGTTTTACGTACAATGAGATTTTATTAAAAAAATGACATTAAAATTTCTTACCTGTGGATTGTGGATTTCGGGCTGTCTCCTGTCAAGGCCAGTCTGGGGAAGTTGAAGACAAAAGTTGATGAATTAAATAAAATAGCTAGTCCAATTATAATTAAAAAAGCTGCACAAATTAGAGTTGCCTGTTTTAATCAAGTTCAATGCTCAAATGTCAATGGTTTTAATTTATCACGTTAATCCGTCCACTGTAAACTTTGCAGTCCGTCCAAAAATGAATGTTTTAAATTATTTACATAAAGTAAGGTAATATGAAGACCTCGATTATTTAAACTGAACACTGAGTAGTTAAGTGTTGGACGGACGTGTGTGCACTGAATTCTCAGACAGATTACCGAAAGTATGTCATTGTTTTTCGCAGCTAATCATCATCAATGAACATAAATCACTTCAGTACTACACACGCTTTAGGCAGGAAAATATGACTCGACCAGGACCTCCTAGCGAAAATCTTCCTACTGTAAGTTAATTTCTATTTTAAATAAATATTAACTGTGCTTATTTTAATATCTCGAATATATTTTAGGTAGCTTTTGTGTTTATCTTTTTCAGACTTAGTTCTATGGGCTGAGATGTCTTTATTCAGAGACTGTGATAGTGTATGTTTATTTTTGAAATTTACGTAGGTATCTTGTCCCAAAAATTAGAATTATTTCTAATTTCCATACATACATTGATACATCTGTGTTATTTTTTTCAGTTTTAATAAATTATTTTAACATGCTGTTTAAACATGTTCAAGTAATTTTAAAAAATACTCATTTATCCACTGATCCAAATTTTGTGTGTTTGTGACTTTAAGCCAACATTCCTGCTTGTTTGTGCTTAGTTAAACTAAAAGAATTGTTTTCTCCTATCTAATTTTTTAAGTGACCACTTGTTTCCTATTTTGATTTGATGTGAGGTCAGGGACCATATTTAATTGAGTTGATTAATGAACAGGTTAACTCTGGGTTCAAGCTTTTGTACAATTATCAATTAGCAGTAATAATAGTTTATATAGAAAGTCATTTTTATAGTATTAAAAGGCATTTCTATAGTAATAGAAATAGTTGATGGTAAGAAATACACATATCATGTACATAAAATATTAGTATCAATATAATAATACACAATGGAGTTTCAAAAAGTACCAAGGATAGAAACAATTAAATATATAAAATGTTAGTGTTGCATTATATATAAAATTTAACATAATAAGAAATAAAGTAATAAAACTGACTACCCAACAGGTTATGTACTGAGATTTCTTCTAGTTAACCCAATTTTTTTTAATAATTTAATAGAGAAAACTCAAAGAATTGATCATACAAATTGATTTCACATATAAATAGTCGTTACATGCTATGTAAAATTTTAAGATCCCTTTGTATTATTTAAAAATAAGTTAAATGTAGTGAATAAATGAAAATGGTATAAATAAAATATGTAATAGTAGGCATCTAAAATAGTTTATTTAATATTTGAATACTAAAATAAAATCAAATTAAACTATTGAGCAATTATTGCCAAAAAAATCAAAAATGTCAAACAGTGTAAAATTTAATTTACATTATTGTGCTCTGTTTATTAAAAAAATATATTTTTTTGTTTTTTCCACTCAAGATATCCTTTTAAATATAGGAATCAGTTAGTATTATATTTTACTTGCCTTGTTAAAGATTAAAGTAGTGCACTTTAGACTGTTTATATTCCAGGTATCATAGTGTGATAATCTATAACACATATAATCATAAAACACCTAAGTCTCCTGCTGTATCATTTTTTGTATATAGTATGATAAACTGTAGTAGTTTAAACGTAGGTACCATTCCCCTGCAATATGATTTCAATGGACCTTGTTTCAAAACATGTGTTAGAATGTTTTTTATTTAAAAATGTATATTGTAATATGTAAATCTTAATTTAATTTCAGATAAAACTAGTGGTGGTAGGTGATGGAGGTGTAGGCAAGAGTGCTATCACTATACAGTTCTTTCAAAAGTTGTTTGTCACCGACTATGACCCTACAATTGAAGACTCTTACATCCAGCACACAGAAGTAGATGGCCAGTGGTGTATACTTGATGGTATGTTATATTCTATAATATCTTTTTTCCCTGTGTTCGTTCAGGCTCCTTTGCAGAATAGACCTAGGATAAACTGCCAGGCAGCTCATAAAAGGCGAGCATAGGCTTACAGTCACTTAGGCCGTGACATCCGACTAGGTGGTAGAGTTTCTTAATGACTCGCTTGGATTAGTACCACTGTGTCACCTTTTCACTTAATTTTGCTCGAGGCCTAACATCCCGGCTTCAGGTTGGCAACGCACCATTACCACCTTAGGTGTCTCTAGATGGCGTGAATTTCTTACCATAAGGAAATCTGTCCGCTTGTTTGCCTTCCAATATCATAAAAAAAATCTTATACATAGTGTTGAGACGTTTAGGTCATCATTATCAGTATTCAGTGTACAATAGGTGGCTATGTATCCATTACCCAAGTCATTATTGTTTGTTTTTTGGGAATCAGCCATACTTCTCTAAAAAGATAACTATTGTTTATTTTGTCTAATACTTTTACAGTTTATTGACAAAGCAGATATTTTTCGCATTGTATATAAGTACCCGGGGAGACGAAGGCTGGCATTCCACGATCAGATCACTCAGATATTATCCGAGGGTGATGTCAAGAGTCTGCGAAACCGGCGTGTTTATATTAAAAGGGTAATGAATGTGAAGGAAGTTAGACAGGTTTGTCAGGATTGTGAGGTTTGGCACTCAATAACCTGCCTATCCCGTAATGGACTTGGCGTGAAGATATGTCTGTATGTATGTACTTTTACAGTGGTTTATTTATACATTTAGGAATAATTTTAGAAAATAACTTTCAATTTGCAAAAACAAAATAAACAAAAGTGAACAATGACTTGTTATTTAAAAACAACACCATTGAAATTGAAGCTAGTCATACAAACTAAGAGATGTAATTATAAATGTCCACAGTACTGGACACAGCGGGTCAGGAGGAGTTCAGTGCTATGCGTGAGCAGTACATGCGGAAGGGAGATGGCTTTCTCCTTGTGTACTCGGTTACAGATAAGCAAAGCTTTGAAAACATTCGTCACTTCCATACACAAATTCTGAGAGTCAAAGACAGGTTGGTACTTAATTGTTTTGGTCATATTATTAAAACATATCTGTTTTTGTGAAGTCAGTATGTTAAATTTGGTTTGTGCTTTACCAACATACACTTTTGAGATAAAAAGAAGCATATGTCTATTTCCAGGCCCTACTGTAATTGTACTACTGAAATTGTAGGTACATCATTTGTTATATTTTGTCATGTTCACAGGGAATAAACCTATTTACATATTTATAATAATAATGTGGATTTCTATTCATCGATAAATTAACAAATTGTTGCAACTGAGATTGTGTGAACATTCATAAAAAAATTACTACCTGGATTTTTTTTCAAATTTAAATTCAAAATAGATTTAATTATGTTGATCTGTACAAAGACTCTTGTAACGCGTCTATTTAAATGTTAAAATCCACCTTAATTGTTAGATTTGAGAAAAACCAACAATAAAACTCTGCAACTTTTAACATAGTTCTAAAATAACTTATAGTAGAAATAAGATTCTATCAAATTATTTTTGCTATAGCAGAAGACTGCTAATGAGCACATGGCTTCCCTGATAGTAAGAGATAACCTTGGCTTAAAGAAAACAGATGTAAATAGGTTCAGTGCATTTGTGTAGCTTGGCAATGCTTGTGTTATATATCTAATATGCAACAGATGTAAAATAAGCCTTAAATTTGCTAATTCCGCGTAAGCAGTGTAACTGTTGTGGCAATTAGTCCTGCAAACGACACAGAATGTGACAAGTCTAACTTATGTTGCCACTGCCTACCACCGCGACCACAACACGAATGAAAGGAAAAGCTCGGGTAACAATATCAATGGATCTGACAAACGTTTTTTACTTTTAATGCCAAATAAATCTGTAAAAAATCACAAGAAAAACAGTGTTCTTAATATTTTCATATCTTAAAAAGGACTTTCGTTAGTTTTCGTGGTAAATAGCTGAAAATTGGTGTATAGACTTTTTTTTGTTAGTAGTTAATTAAAAACTTTGCCGTAACGGTACTGTAACATTATATAACTATATAATAACATAGTTTAAATTAAACTATATTGTTACATTAGATCTAATCAACTTTTATAAAAAAAACAACATCATAAGATAAGGAAAAGTGTTAGCCGCGGCTTCCGATAAATGGCCCTACTAGGTTTTATGAGCTTAAATTTACTTGAAATGTCATCTTCACAAGCTTGAATTAAAATTTTTGCAAATGCGAAATTTTGTAATTTTTATTATGTCTTGTAAAAAAATATGTAGTGAGACGAGACTTCGTGTCACACTACTTTGATTACTAACTAGGGCTACCACCTTTACTGGCGTAGAAAATGGTGAAATGTAATGATTTCACGTAACCCGATAGTTCCCAAAAATCTTCCGCTCCAATTCAAAAGACTACAATTTCCGATTAAGCTTAGTTTCGCTATGAAAATTAAAAAAGCACAAGGTTGGGCAAACATTAAAGATAGTTGGGGTGAACACAGGAAAACCTTTTAACCCAGGGGCGTGCACAGTAATTTCAGCCAAGGTATGCAGGAATTCAAAATAAAAAAAACTTAACAGTTCTAATTTAATTTAGCGTCATACATTTACCACGAAATGTCATTATTATTAATAATAATAATTCTGGCAACTTTTTGTACGATGAATAATATAAATAATAATCTAAGTTAGTGATTGATCATCAAAATAAAGACACCAAAAACGGGACAAGTTAACGAAACACGTTATACGTAGGTCACACTATAAGTTTAGCGTAACTAAAAAAACAACATGTTATGACCAAAATATTAAGTTTATTGCTTTTCAAAATAATCTACATTTCAAACATTTTTTCATGTGATCGAATCACGTTTTAAAACAGGAGGACCTTGGTCCTGATCCTTGGATCTGAAGAGATGTTTTCTACGTGCTGATTGACTATCACTGCCTCTTCGGAGTTGGTAAAAGTAAAACCTATCATCAAATTTTTGATTTTGGGGAAAATACAGAAATCACAGTGTGCTAGGTCGGGGCTATGCGCCGGATGAGTGACGAGATGTACTTTGTTTTATTGTCAGTGTGTGAAGAAGCGTTATCATGGCGCAGGAGAATGCGGCTTTTGGTTCGTCCTTCGCGAACTTTTTCTAACTCCCTGGGTAAACAAATGGTAGAATACCATTCGGCATTAACACTCTTTTTTTTTCAAGTGGAATAGTACCCTATCTGTTCCGCAGGTGGGACCCCTAGCTGAGAAAAAAAAACTCGATCATTTTTTTACCAACGTTTCTCGCCTGTCTCACTTTTGTTGACCTGTTCTCATTTTCAAACACCCATTCCCAAGATTCCTTTTTTTTTCTGGATCAAAACAATAAATCCAATTTTTGTCTCCTGTTATGACATTCATAAAAAACATTAGAATGTCCGTGGTCGTACTTCAGTAGCATCTGTGAGCACCATTCCACGCGAGCCCGCTTCTGCTCCGCTGTCAGTTCATGAGGGGATCCCTCAGTTCAGTCAGTTTATGAGGGATCCAACGACAACAAAGTTTCCGAACTTTCAATTCTTCGTGCAATATTTTCTTGCACATTGATCCCCAATAGTCCTCGAATTGTCTCATAGGTAATCCGTAGGATTTTCTTCAATTAACCGCTTAACAGTAGCCACATTATTTTCGTTCACGCTGATTTAGTTTTTCGATTTCGTTACGTAGATGAAACTCCACCTCTCTTAAATCACGGTGCTTCTCTCTTCTCTCCCAAAAGCATATTGAAGAGGAGCGGCACAGTCTTGCGGAGAAAGAGAACTTTTAAAGTCATAAAAAATCATCGCTCTAAATTTTTTTCGGCTTAATTCCATTTCCGTTTTGTACGTAGAACGTTTGACGTGTGATAAAAAAACAATTGACAAATTATTTACCGCCAATTGTTTTTTTATTCCTAAGAACGTCGCGTTGCAACGTTTTAAAAATGTTGAATTCGAAATTCAAATAGTTCCAATTAGCTATTTAGGCTAAACAAAGTCTAAGCATAGCACAGAAATGAAGCCAACAATAATTATGTTAAAGTCTAACGGCAGTAGATATTGTCACCTCATTATGGATAGCGCCCACTGTTGACGGGGCGGAGCGTGTCGGGCCGGGGCGCATCGCATTTTAAAGCCCACTGATGCGGGCCGGGCCGCATCACACATCACTCAAAGTAGAGCAACGAAATAGATAGGCCACTCGACGTTAAAATCGTCAAGTATGGAAAGTTGCGCCATCTAGTAGTTGTCATACGATCTTCAAGTATGGAAAGTGGCGCCTCTAGTAGTTGTCGTACGAAACTTTAGCGTTAAAATACCATAGTGCACTTTTCTTAACAGTAATATCTTTGATAATTAGTAATATATTTATTAATATCTTTGGTCACTATGGGCCACATCGGGTAATGCGCGCGGGGTGCCTCGCGGAAATCCGGCGCCGAAAAATCGCTCCGATGCGCCCCGCCCCAGTAGGCGTTGCTCCATACAAAATGTAGGTAAGCGATCTAGGCGGATTATTGCGCTGCGATGCGCCCCGTCCCGGCCCGTCCATCTGGGCGCTATTCTTCAAAGTCCCGGACGGTGTGACCAATTTCAGAGGAGAGGAACTCTAAATGTGACTATTTTAATAGCGTATCAAGAACTTTGTACTAAGACAAGTTCTTACTGAATTTTTACATGAAATTGTCAACATCTATAAGAAACTTGTGTTATCCTTAAAACATTTTTTTGCCGCTAACACTATTTAAAACTTCACCAATTCCTTTAAAATGATTTGAGAAAAGGATGGTACAGCCGTGCCGCTTTTTTGCTCAACTTGGCGGAGGCATTACCGTACTCCAGATAAATTGGCAACATTGTACTTTAATTTTAACAATATTTCTAAAAAAGAAAAGAAAGATATAAAAGATCGTCAACAGCTCTACTGACACTACTTTATTACATTTATTAAAGTAGTGTTATGCTGCGAGACCTCTTCTGCAATCTGTTCTGTGCTACCCCGAATTCGATACGAGCGAAGCCGTGGGTAAAAGCTAGTGTAAAGTACAAATATTGGCTTGTGAATCCGACCCTGACAAACATTAAACATTGCAGGGAGTCATACCCAATGTTGGTGGCAGCAAACAAGGTGGATCTTGTGGGGGCGCGCGTGGTCAGCGAGGAGGCTGGGAGAGAGCTGGCCCGCCAGTTGCCGGCGCCCTACATAGAGACCAGCGCCAAGGAACCGCCGCTCAACGTCGACGCTGCTTTCCACGAGGTATTGGACGACAATCAGTGGTTTTTCGCTTATCTCATATACATTTTAAGACAAGAATGACGATTTTGATGACTTGATTGACTGATTCCTTTAGGTCTTCGTTATTTAGATTACGTTTCTTTAAACGCCAAGATTGGTTTCGCCGCCTTTCAATTATTGTTATGTTTGTTTTTTATAAGTGACCTGTATTTCTTTACATACGAGAATGTGCTTTAAGATATTTATTTCTTGTAATTTCGCACATTATTTCAATTTATTATTTGTTAAAACTTTTAATTTAGTTGGACTTTCGTCTACAGTTGGTGCGCATTATTCGCAATCATCCACAACAAGAAGAGAAACAAAGGCGACGTAAAAAATTTGGAAAGTGTGTACTACTATGAACAAAGACGTAAATTAATATTATTGCATTTTATACCAAAGAAATGTCAAAACCCCAATATCGTACATAATACTCGAAACGATTCACAGATGGCGCTACTCTCGAGTAAGTTTTAATCAATAGATGGCGCTATACTCAAAGACAGTTATTTTAAGTGTTATATTTGTAAAAGTAGGTTAGGTGTTACAAATTAAGTCGAGCACTGCTTAATAAACAGTATTTATTGTTGAAGAACTTTTATGTTTTTAGACGTCAGTTCTCCTTCAGTGTCAAAGCAACCGTTAACTTATAGGTACGCTGTTTTTTGACATACCTAATATTACTTTTTAAACTAGCAGCCTGTCCCAAATTCGCCTGGGTCGCCAAATTTCTACGTTACTCTACATATAAACCTTCCTTTTAAATCACATTATCTGTTGAAAAACGTATCAAAATCCGTTGCGCGGTTTTAAAGATCTAAGCAAGGACAAACATCGATCGCCTTCCGCCATTTTTTTGTCTTTGCCATAAATCAAAATAAAATGTTGTTGAGAACGCTTAAACTGGTTAAATACAGGTTTTTAAGGAAAAAAATAGTATTACAAGAAAGTAGGTAATGAAGATTTATTGATTGATGTTTTTCATGATTGATTGCGATTTTCAAAAGTACAGTATTATTACTTCAAGTTGTTATTTTTTTTCTTTGGTTTTTTAGAGTAAGTAGTTCTCATACTTACTTACTCATATCAGGATAGAAATTTATTTTAATCAGGTTTTTTGTTTACAAAACATTAGAATTTTCTGAAAGTACAGAATGTTTTTACACTTTAACTTTTTTACTTCTTTATGATTTCTACCTAAAATATAACGACTTAATTTTAAAAAAGTGTAATAGTAATTTGATTGCTTTAGGTAAACTACCAAATGACACACAGTTAAGTAGATCTTGATTTTTAGATACTTAACAGTATGTTTTACGTCATCCCCATGCAGCTTATTAAATAATATAATATGTAGGTAATGTCAATTTTAAACAATGGTTAGTTAAACAGGCGTCTAAATATTTTGTGGTAAGGTGGAATATTTCTCGTATATATTAACACGTGATGCCAAAACTTTGGACCCCTTTTTACGAAAATTGCGCGGACGCAGGAGCATAAGATTTGGCACACTTATAGTTTATGTGTAGGAGAAGTGCAGAATGCTCATATTTTTCAATAATAATGCTTATAAATTATATTAAATCAATAAATAAAACATTACCCACACTACCATGCATTTGAAACACACAAACAAATATATTGATGATAACGATAAAATATCACAGGTGGCTCACTAAAAAGTTTGGAAATAAAGCAGTTGGTCTTGAGAAATGAAGATGGCGTTCTTATCAACAAGACATTAAAATTTATTATGGTCGAAATTCGACTAATGGGCGACTACTAGTGTTTGTTTATTATGCAGTGCTTTAACTTATGTAATCAAACTAAATGTTATTTTGAATGGCAGCTTAGTATATACAATGTATTTTGTTTATATAGTTGTAACAAAGACAAAATGTAAGAGGATGATATAATGGAGATTATTTATGTAGGGAATAAAGAATGTTTGAATGGTAATGATAATATATGTCGATAACTTATACAATATGAAGGTGAATAGGGTTCCTTTGAAAGGGGTTTGAACCTATGTGGCTTAGTCAACCGCCGTCATTATTTAAAAAAAAAAACGCAAATTGGCGGCCAAGCACTAAGCCAGGCTTCATACAAAAAAGTTCAATCCCCTTTGTGTTATTTTTTTGACTATTTTGTTTATTGCTTTTTTCGTTTAATTTAAAGTACGTATGAATTCTAGATACTGATTGTGGAAAAAGGGAAGAAAATCTCTTCATTACTGATGTAACGTCGGTGTCGTAAATATCGCAAGCGTATTGTTTATCAGCTATGGCTTCATTTGTTTTGACATTTGCAATTTTTAAATAAAATAAATAAACTATTTCACAAAATTCCTTCTTTCACAGCTCTGTCTTGCTCCATTTATATAATTTTAGCTGGAAAAGATATTTTAACGTAGAAACAGAATAGTTTTTGTAGGAAAAAAAATATTACATTATAAAGCTAAAAATTGTATTATGAGACCAAAAGCCAAAGATTTGTAAATATTTTGTTGGTTTCCTTAATTATAATAAAAAATCTTTTTAGTGTGAATGCGAAAAAGATAACTAACAATTGAAGTTATAAATCAGCATAGATAATTAATTATCTGATAAGTATGCTTCATTTATCATGATACAAAAGAAATAATTATTATCTCGATAATTTCCAACCCTGTTCAGTGTTGTTTGTTATTCAACTCTACGACCAAAAGACGGATCTTGACTACTTTATCTAGTATTTTCTATGGAAGAGCTAAATTATTAAAGCATGCATATGTTCGTAAATACTTTAAAAATAGCTACCTAGACTTTTTTATCGCTCCAAATTACTAGTTTTATGTGACAGATATTTTTATTACAGTAGAAGCTAAGTTAACTTATGATTTTTTTACAGTTCTTGTCTTTTTTTATTTGTGAAATTTGAATCTCATGTCAAATGTTAAGAAAACAATTGGATGTTGTTATGCAACAAGGATCCGAATAAATTGTGGAAATGTAAAGTGTAACTGAATGTCTGAATGAAGTGTTTTGTGTATTTCTGGATGTAACGATGTTTATGGGAATCTTAGTCGCAGTCGAACTAGGCAGTACCAGAAGAGGTGACAAAATAATTAGAATGTAATTTTCCAAAGACTGAAAAATTCCGATTCACCAATTTATAAAAAAACTAAAACACAAGTATTGGTTTGACGAAGTTTCCCAACGCGAAATGTGAAATGGTTGTTGGAGGCTGCTTCTGTCATTTTTGTTCTATAATCAAAACATTTAAAATTAGATCGTTTTGTGCGACACTAACCGAATCTAAAAAGGTGTAGGTTCTCAAGTCGACTTAATTTTTTTTGTTTGTATGTTTAGCCATTACTCTTAACATATTTACATTACATTACCACACCCATTTCCAATTCCGAGTTATCTATACTAATATTATAAAGAGGCAATGTTTAATTTTTTGTTTGTTTGAAATAAATAGGCTCCGAAACTACTCCACCGGTTTCAAAAATCCTGTCACCTTTAGAATGCTACACTATCCCTGAGCGACATAGGCTTTGTTTCATCAAAATCGATGTAGTAGAAGACAAGTTACAAACAAGTTATCAAATAGCGATGTACCTTATGAAATAGTAGAAGTCGGTTTTTGCGGTTTATTGCGCTTAATTTTTGTTTTGGCAAATTACACAACTACTCTAGTGGAGAACTTCCAGCCGTACCAACTCAACTGCAATATAAAAGTTTTGATAGGATCGAGAGAATAGGTGACAACTAGCCATAGTTATTGAAGTTAGTGTACATAATGGGCAAGATTAGTCCAGTTTTGCGGCATTAATACACATTATAACCCAAAAGTCTCCTGCCATGTCTGTCTGTCTGTTCGCGATGTACTCGAAAAGTACTGAACGGATTTTCGTTCGGTTTTTAACAATAGATAGATCAATTCTTGAGGAAGGTATTAGTGTATAGTAAGTTTACGTTTTGTACAAACCAACGATATTACAACGATATTAGCTCAATATATCGGCAAAAAATAAGCCGATCGGGAGCTTTCGTCGAAAACACTGCCAAAACCTTTTGAATTTTAACAAAACAATGTATGGTGGGATTTTTCCTCTTCGAAGATCTCAAAAAAAGTAAACGGTGGTATATGTTTAAAGAATAACCCACAATAACCGTTTTTTACGTTTACTTAAAACAGTAAAATGAAGGGTTACTTAATAAGGGAAACCAAATATCATCGTAATCGGTTCAGTAGTTTTTGCGTGAAAAAGTAACAACATCCATACTGACATCGTGACATCCAGACATCGTGACATCCAGACATACTCACAAACTTTCCCATTTATAACATTAGTAGGATTTTTATTCTTGAACAACCGAAGCGAAGCGAGGGCGGGCAGCTAGTTTTGTATAATTTTGTTCAGTTAAAGTGCACAATTTATTCATGAAGAAATTAATGTGTCTTGTGTTTTCCCGATACTGGCGAATTTCCATGTTTAACCGGAGATGACTTGCGAATTATTTGAATTTGGAACGTTTTAAGTCCTATTTTAAAAAGTTAATGACTTGATGTAAATTAATTGACCTTGACTAATGGCAGATGTTTACGCCCATGTCAAAACTAAAATAAAAAATGGCTGCTGTAAAGTCGGTTTTAAGATTTAACGTGACAATGTCTTTTTCTCGGTAGAACATGTGGGAGAGAGACGCAAGACATTCGCCCGTCCCGCGGACCTCTCTCTCATTCGGTGACTCATCGTAACAGACGTGAGCGGGCGTTGCACTTTTTCAAGAGTGACTCCGAGCCATAATCTAATTTAAGACGTTGTCACGTCAAAATCTACAGTGTACTGTAATAATATTGCAACTGTAACAATAGGAACAGTTTCTTACACTAACAATAGGAATAAGCTATCAGATGGCATGTAGTGTAATGTAGCATTAAATAATCTTTTTGGGCCAATTCAGTATTCCACCACACACAATTTAACTAAATTAAAATCGGTCTAGCCGTTACTAAGAAATGCGACCACAAATACCGTGACATGAGATTTTTATATTACGAGTATATACAAAAGCTTATCCATCTTCCTTTGGGGGCAGTATTTTTTTCTTTGCCACCCCTAATAAAGCCGGTCTTCCGGTATGGTAGTCATAATTCAAACACGGTTATGTTGGATTTTAGGCCAGTTTTTCCCCCTTATTTAATTTTGTGTTTTTTTTTAGATTTTTTATAGTTTTCCTTCTTCTGTTTTGGCATCTTTAGTCATAATTATTAATTGACGTGGACTCCTAAACCACAGGACTGATGTCACACGAAATACAGATTAGATATATCAAAATTATGGGACTATTATGACTTTTTTTTCAAACTTTTTTTAGTTTCCTAAAACTGTAGAGACTTTTAAAGCTAGTGCATTAGTACATTTTACGTGGGGCTAACGATTAAAAGATTTTTACTTGGTAACCAGACGCTTTCGACAGTTCCATCGACTTGAAGTTATTAAGGACGGCGCACATCTTTAACAGTGTGAAGCGTGTCTGGCCGGGGGGCATCGTATTGCAAAGCGCACTCAGGCGAGCCGGCCGTGAGAATTTATCAAGTAGTCCTCTGGTAGTTTTCGTACAAAAATATCAGCACTCTGCTCACTTTTTTAATATCGTTTTTACCTTTTTTTGGGGATTGAAGGCCGCATTGGGGAATATGTGCGAAGTGACGCGCGTTCCGTTGCTATGCGGTCACGTGTGCGTTGCTCGATACCAATTTCTATGAAAGCAACCTGGGCGGACTATTGCGCTCTGATGAGTCTCGATGCGGTCCGTCGAAGTGTGCGCTATCCTTTATACTACAATTTTGTTGTCTGATATTTGCAATTCCTCGTTAAACTCAATTTCATATTAGTCCCATAAAGATACATGAATTAAAAGCAAACACTGAAAACTTTCAGCTTTTATATAAATATTAAGGATTGTCCAAGTTACGGATCATGTATTCTGGGCTATACTTTAATCTCTCAATAATTGTTGGTCGAAGTTGTATGTGGATTTACTGTTAAGTATAATGTTAACAAAAGGAATTGAGATTGTTAATAAGTGTTCCGTATGTTAAGCTTTAGCATAAATATATACCCAATATCTAGGAGCTGAGACCTCCTGGCTGTACAAATGTATGTATGTATTATCACGGGGCGTGTAACGCACAAAATATATGTTAGATATGAATAAAGATGGAGATTTATATTATATACATAGTTTTTTTTCAACTCCATACACGTTAGTACGATACCTATTCATCACTAAATAGGAAAAAAAAAGTCGCTTCCTCTGTCCCTATGTCCCTTTGTATGCTTAAATCTTTAAAACTACGCAACAGATTTTGATACGGTTTCTTTTAATAAAGTGATTGAAGAGGAAGGTTTACATGCATGTTTTATACCCGTGCGAAGCCGAGGCGGGCGGCTAGTAGCATATATAGTCCATCTTATTCCCTGCCTGGATGCTCGTATACGGGGAAAGGTGAAATGACTTAATACCACTGGTGGTCGAGTGTTGTGCTAAATCTTGTCCGGGTAGGCATCCTAACTTATACATTGCTGATAACGTCAGTGTTTGGCGTTGTCGCGTTCCGGGCTCCTGTGACACCACCAAAACACCTGTGATGTCTATAGACTACCGCTGTCTCTTACCTACTGTCTTACTGACTTGTTTGTTGTCTTATTTTCACATAAAAGTATTCCCATCGCCCGCTAATGATAGGTTGCTGCTTATCAAGGATTATTAGGTCAGTACTACCTTGTCTGACTTTACATTTCTACTTTCAGCTACAGGTTTGCCAACTAAATCGTATTATACTTATATTTGTACTTATACTTAAGTCTATCTAGTCTAGTCTCATCAAATCGTTGATATTAATCATTATTTATATTCCTAGTTTCGGAATGTGTTTTTTATTGTATGATGAGCATGTAGGCCATGATGGAAAGCAGAACCTCTATCTCTGGGCTTTTGCGATTTGTATCAAATGGAAAAATGGCGCGTCTATAAGTGTTTATAGAGACTGGTCATCCAACAGAACCCCTTATCTTTGGACGATTTTTATACAAATAATCAGTCTAATGTGTGCAATATTCATAACATAACAATTCTCAAAAACTAATACACATAAGTTAATATTTTGAAATCCTAGTGAGATTGATGCCGTGACATCATAGGGATAATAATGCAACTGCAATTAAGTAAAATAATGAGTATCTTCATGTCTATATCCTCAAAGAGGTAGGCAGAGGTACAAACTGGGCACCCATAACTAGCCGAAGACACTAAATCCTACAATACCCGTGCAATCCTGCCTGAGCCTGTAATCGGGCACACAACCAATACCGAGTAACTTTCTTTTAGACAATTGGAAAAACCACATCTTGTTTTGTTGCCTGACCTGGGAATTGAACCCGGGACCGCATGAAGTGAAGTTCAACACCTGGACCACTAGACCACCTAGGTCACTGCAGTTAATTGCAAAAGTAAGGTAGCACATTACGATAACATTCGCTGCAGAAGGAAGATGAATCTCGTTGTGCCTGCGTTGTCCGTTTTACGACGAATGTGGATGTTCATACTGTATCGTAGTTTAATATAATGACTTCTTATTGCCATTTTAATAGCAATCCGGGTGAGTCTCAGCGAAACTACCTCCTAGTCAGATGTATGGTTTAAGTGACGGCAAGCCTCGCCTTTTACGAGCTGCCTGGCACAGGAAGGCAGATGGTCTATTCTACAAAGGAGCCCGGACCGACACGGTGTAACTGGTACATACTAGCTATTTTTCTTAAAAGTGAAAAGTTATCTGAAACGTTGACCCGGGTTTTTGGGTTATTGTTCAAATCTACCGGCGTCAGATAAACCGACAAATATTTTAATAACTAATAATAATAAATTAATTAAGTAAAAACTGGTTAAAAAAATGAACAGTATATAATATTTAGTATTATTACAGTTTTGTTATAGGTATGTATAGATTCTTCATGATAAGCTCGGATACGTAATAATTAAATGTTAATTAATTTTTTAAATCTTTTTTTTTTGTTATAGGAAGGCAAACAAGCAGACGGATTTCCTGATGGTAAGAAATTCACGCCGCCTAGAGACACCAAAGATGGTAATGGTGCGTTGCCAACCTGAGGTCAGAATGTTAGGCCTCGAGCAAAAGTAAGTTTACCGGCTACCTTACAGACCTATTATTCAATGTACTTTGTGTACCTTACCCTCCGAACTCGTCATGACGTTATGGCGTCAGGAATAGGTAAGGCGGTGGTACCAATCCGGGCGAATCGCTGCGAAACTCTACCACCTAGTCAGATGTCACGGTGTTAGTGATGATAACCCTATGCTCGCCTTTTAAGAGCTACCTGGCAAGAAAGGCATATGGTCTATTCCAGCGTTTCGCAAAGTGGGGTACGCGAACCCCTAGGGGTTCGCCATTCGACAGCAAGGGGTACGCGACAAAATTTACGAAGGTAATGGTGCTATGATGATTGGCAAGTGACAGGCACGTGCGTTACATATGGTGGCGCTAAATACAGAAATTGACTTGATGCCAAGTCAGAATTAAAGTTAAAATTATCCAAAATCACTCCTAAAATTGACAGAAAAGAATCACACCGATCACATTAATGGTAGTAAAAAATATTTCTTTTCGAACTTAATTGTTACCTTTTGATGAAATAAAAACATAATTTTATAAGTTCGCTGTAACAGGGGTACGTGGAGCTAAAAGTTTGAGAAACCCTGGTCTATTCTACAAAGGAGCCCGGACCAACACGGGGAAAATACATCGTTACTCCAATACATCTCAAATACGTCCCCATACGTCCAAATTTCGGATTCTTAGTTTTCCAACTGTACAGCGACGAAACGTATTGAATACATTATTATTCTTATTGGAGATTATTGTCTGTGCCTTCGCCAATAAGTGACCAAATATTCGGGGATGTTCGGCTACGTACATCGATATAACACTAATGTTCGCGTTATCGTGATGAGTGTGGCCAAGGCTTAATAAATGTGTTTTGGTTTGAATTTGGAATTTAAAGTGCTACTAATTGATGTAATAATGTTTAACGAACCACCACAAAGTAGGTACGATCAATTCCATCTCGCATCACTTGCTGGTTAAGGTTTGGAACCTCAATAAGTATCTCCACGTCCATATCCCCGAAGGTGTAGGCAGAGACACAATCAGGGCACCCACGACTAGCCGAAGACACTAAGTCCCACAATGTGACAGGTGGCAAACCTATCGCCATCCCGAGCAACGTTTTTTTTTATTAGAAAAATGGAAAAACCAAATTTTTTTGTTGCCCGATGCGGAATTCGAACTTAGGACCTCAAATAGTCAAATCAACGACTCGACTCGACTCACCCGGATTGGTACCACCGCCTTACCTATTCCTGCCGCCATAACGTCAATGCCTGCTGTTGACGTGTTCCGGTTGAAGGGTAAGGTAGCCGGTAAACTGACTTTTGCTCGAGGCCTTACATCCCGGCCTCAAGTTGGCAACGCACCATTACCACCTTTGGTGTCTCTAGGCGACGTGAATTTCTTACCATCAGGAAATCCGTCTGCTTGTTTGCCTTTCAATATTTAAAAAAAAATATGTAGGTTTTGCTCGGGGTTTGTTGAAAATGTGAAATTTATGTGTTTTATACAGCGTGTCGGGTATTGGCCCAACCAGGGTGAACACTTAACCATCATCAGCCTATCAACTCAATAGATTATGAAGGTGTGATGTCATAAAACTATTAGGCATGTGGGCAAGCCTATCGTGATTACATTGCAACGGTGGATCCTGCTTGTTGGAGACGTATCTGGAACATATGTAAGAGTTTACAGAAGATATTGTACTATAAGATTTTAAACTTAAATCCTCCCGTATTATGAACATTTTTAATTATTCTTATACGGGATACTTACGATCTCTTTTTTTCCTTTTTTTATCGTCAAAATAAAATGAGATCGTGAGTATCCCGTATAAAATAATTAAAAATGTTAAAGTTACTGTACTCAAGAAACAAGTGAATAAAATTGTATATCATGGTTGTTTTAGCAAAGAAATGGGAGGTTATGCAGATAATGTGAAGTACAATGTGCAAACTTTTAGTCTGGGAAAATTAAGAAATTCACACCAAATAATTTAATGTAGAAGTAATTAAAGATATATCAACATCATGTACAGTAGGTACTACTATTTAAATTATGCGCTTCGGCTTTACCCTTTATTCTTTTTTTACACTGTACGTTTATTTTTAAATTGACTGACTTTATTTTTAATTTAAGCGAAATTAATTGTAATAATAATGTGTAATAATTACTCTATATAGATATCTTTAAAACATTTGGATTTCTGAAGCTTTTTTAAACTATTGGGTCGAGTTTTGGCGCCATCGAGAGAAAAGATGGTCGAATTTTTTTCATAATTATTGAATTTCATGTTGATATTGAGTGAAATTAGTCAATTTTGGTGGCTTTTTGTACAATTTTGTTCAGTGAAAGTGCACAAATAAAATAATCGCGAAGAAATTAGCGTATCGTGTATTTTCTCGTTGCCGCCAAATCTCATTACATGAGCTTGTGTTATGAGGCCGCCGCATTATCTAAGAGCCTGACATGACTTACTGACGAGTTGTGACTGATGACTGACTAATTATAAAATTTAATGCAAATATCTACTTGACGAATGGCAAAATACTAACGTGAAGGCCAAAACTTAAAGAAAGAAAGAAAGAAGAACTATTGGGTCTCATATAAGTTCGATGGCCCCATTTGCTCAATGAAGCACTGTGATACTTAGGTAATTTAAAGAAAAAAAAGAAGGATTTCCTTGTGGTAAGTGGACCGTGAGTTAATGCTTACGCAGATTTGCGCTATAAAATTAATGTGCGTTTAGTGACGGCTGACCGAGGAAGTTAAATAAGTTTTTTTTCTGTTTATACCAATTAATAATGTTTTAGAATAGTTACCTCGTGTTGGTTCGGTCTCCTTTGCAGAAAAGAGCATCTAGAATCTATACTTGCTATCGTCGGTTGCTAATTCCATTGTATATACACTTTTGTAGTTAACACTTGTACTTATCCTCTATAGTATACTTTATTTAATACTGTTCGTTACCCTATAGTCAGCCGTTTTCACTTTTTACAGCATCATCAGGGCTTTGGAACTAAAGATAAAAAGGCTGTTTAAGTTTAACGTTCAGTACTTATTTGGTGGGATGTTGAACCAAAACAGTCTTTGGTGTGCTTGGTGGCACGTAACACTTTGCTCAAGAGACAACTTGTAGACATGTCTGAGGAACTATCTCGTGTCCAGGTGGAGCGTGATCACCTTAGTAAAGTTATTGACAGCTTTCAAAATTGTCAGTCACATCATGAAGTAGCTCTTGACCGAATTAAACTACTTGAAGAACAGCTAGGTGAGGCAACGTCAGAATTGAGCCTCATGCATCAGTCGCAAAGAGAAGAGACACAATCCCACCGGAAATCATTG
>NJDD01000565.1:0-16057 GCA_002245505.1 Calephelis nemesis
CACCCATAACACAAGCGTATAATTTGCTTACTTTGGGGTTAGATTCAATTTGTGTGATTTGTCCAGGGGTATTTATTATTATATGTTATTATTATTATCGGAGTATCATCTATCATGGTAGCTGTTAGTATCAAGGGATACTAAGTGTGCTGGGTCGGCTAGTCTATATGTAAGGAAAGTGGTGTTAGTTACACCGTCATAACTCAAGAATGGCTTAACCGATTTGGCTGAAACAGAACCAGAAGACGGACAAAGGATATTTTAGCTCATTCGACCTGGGGAAATAAGTAAAAAAAAACATTTAAAATTTTCCCAAACAAAGTTTCATTTTATATTATTATTAAATTTTATAACATACATAATATAATAAAACTATAGAAGAGTGAATTATGTGTAAAAATAGGTCTTTATGTGTATTATTAATTAAAAATGCGCAGCAGTTTTAGAATTTTTATCCGACTGCCGATTTGTTTTTTTACGGTGATTCACGCGAAATCTACGAAACAGATGGTGACAAAATTTTGTTGACTGATATTCTATGATCCGAGGAAGTTCTTTGTTATTTCGTACATCTCTGTATTTTTGTGTGCCTTCACGCCCATATCCCCGAAGAGGTAGGCAGAGGCACAACCAGAGTACCCACGACTAGCCGAAGATACTAAGTCCCACAATGTTATAGGTGGCAAGCCTATCGCCAACCGGGCACATGTCCTATCCCGAGCAACATTTTTTTAAATTAGAAAATTGGAAAAAACCCAATTCTTCGTTTTGCCCGATCCGGGATTCGAACCCGGGACCTCATGTAGTCAAGTCCAACACCTGAACCGCTAGACCACAGAGGCGACGGCCTGTATTTTTTTGTTTCATAGAGTACACTTTTGATCCATAACTAGCTATCCCAGCGAACATCGTTCTACCCGTTCAGTTGTATGAGAAAAACCTAAAAGTTGTTTTTCCCGTTTTCCCTGGGATTTTTCCGTTCTTTTATAACAAACTTCATTCTTATAACAAATAACTAACTACTAACATAATAAAAAAGAATGAGCCAAATCGCCAAATCGTTAAATGATTCATTTTTTATAAAGATTATTATAAGCTGTCAAGCGAAACGAATTTCTTCCAGTCGGCTAGAATTTTATATTTCTTAATGCTGGAGGCTTTCGCCTCGCTTTTTGTGTACTATAATGTTTTTTTATGTACTTATATATATATACTAATACATGTGAGTCCCAAAATCCATTAGCAAATAATAAATACAGATCCAGTATACTAATGAAAATGTTCTTGAGAGCTAGCTATCTTCCAGATAAACCTATAAGGAAGTAGGTGTTTTAGAAAGAAAGTGATAATAATACTTTCTCTAGCGACTTTGGGTACATTTAAAAGGGTCTTGTTGTATTTCGTGGTGGTAATGAAAGATTTTCCTGGTCTTAGATGAAGCAACTACACAAAATTAAGTCGACAATCATTCAGTAGTTTCAGCACGAAAGGTAGACAAACTAACAGACAAAGCAACAAAAAATTAAAAACCATACAACACGATACAGAGCCCAAAACGAGGGCTAATACTTATCTATTTTTATTTTTACACTAGCTGCTCCCCGCCGTTTCACCCGCGTAAGTCCCAATCCCGCTGGAACTCCGGGATAAAAAGTAGCCTATATGTTATTCTGGGTCTTTAGCTACCTACATACCAAATTTCATCGTAATCGGCTTTGTAGTTTTTGCGTGAAAGAGTAACAAACATCCATACATCCATACATCTATACATACAAACTTTCGCATTTAAAATATTAAAAGGATAGGATTAAGGGTAACAGCGCGTAATTTGTTCAGATATAATTATTACATTTTCTAACATTTTACTATTGTGAATTTTTTTATACTAACAAAATCCAAACATACAAACTTTCGCATTTATAATATTAATAGGACTAGCTTCCGCCCGCGACTTCGTCCGCGCGGATGTCGATCTAAAACTGAAAAATGAAGTTTTTTTTCTACGTATTTTTTCAGAATAAAAAGTATCCTATTTTATGCCCAGGATAAAAAGTTATAATTATACCAAGTTTCATTCTTTTTGGAGTCGGTTAAAAAAAATTTAAACTCAACGCAACTTGTGTTAGGGTAATCAACAACGGTTGCAAGATGCTTAACGTTTTCACTAAACCAATTTTGATGAAAACCCAATTTCTGGATAGTATAGGTTAAATTATTCCAATGTTAGCTAGTTTCACAGTGTCGGAACACTTCATTCATCACCAACTGACAAAAGTACAATGCGGATAAAACCATTTACCTCGCTGATAAGGCCGAAAAGTTTTCAGCAAACCCGGATATTAAACATTAATAAACCGGCAAATTGTTAGAAGTCTTAGAGTAAACTTTGTATAGAGCGTATATGTTTATGCTGTTATTCGATGTTGGGCACGAGTAAGTAAAGCATACGTAAAGTAGTATTTACATTATACGCTTCGGCAATAGTCGTCAAGTTTCGAAAATCCGAATGTATTTTAAAGATATATATCCCCCGTGTTGGTCCGGGCTCCTTTGTAGAATAGACCATCTGCCTTCCTTGCCAGGCAGCTCGTAAAAGGCGAGCATAGGCTTACCGTCACTAACACCGTGACATTTGACTAGGTGGTAGAGTTTCGCAGCGACTCGCCCGGATTGGTACCACCGCCTTACCTATTCCTGCCGCCATAACGTCATGACGTGTTCCGGTTCGGAGGGTAAGGTAGCCGGTAAACTTACTTTTGCTCGAGGCCTAATATCCCAACCTCAGGTTGGCAACGCACCATTACCACCTTTAGTGTCTCTAGGCGGCGTGAATTTCTTACCATCAGGAAATCCGTCTGCTTGTTTGCCTTCCTATATCATAAAAAAAATTGAATGGAAAAATAATTTAAATACTATAATTAATTTCGCTTTCGTTCAAAGCTGGTTTAGAAGTTGCTACTTTCTTCTGAAACGAAAAGTTCATATACTTTTTATCTTCTAAAATTAATGTATTTAATTTTTTCTAGAATATATGAATACCTACATGATAAACGGCACGTATTTTGTGATGTAGACAGAGAGTATCGAGTGCCAGTCACAATTTCTAAAGACTATTTCTAAACCTAAATTTGTCCATACTAATTACATTTTCTAAACTAAATGTTCTCAAGTACTTTTCCTGACATTGGCTATCTGCCATGTCGTAATGAGTCGTGAACTGCAAGTCGTCAATTCGTGACTCGTTTAAAATTCTATATTTACTTAAACTAGAAGATAGATAAAAATTGATTAGTTAACTATCTTTTAAATCGCCGTCGAAATTAGAGGGTTGTAATATGTTTAACGTTTCTCTCATTCTGTGTGATTATGTACAGATGTGTGTTTGTGCGTTTTTGGTCTAATAACATCTAAAGGATAGACCCATTTCAATGCAGATTTTTGTTTAAAGCTGACATAACAGAGATGGTTCTTAGCTATAACATGTAACGGGTTTGTGGGGGTTTTGATTTTTTTAATTTTATGATTATGTTATTTAAACTACATATTATGTTCTTTATGTAAATCTGCTATTTTAAAATTCAAATATACGTAATAATTTATTTATTTGCATTTTATTATTTTGCTCTATGCTAAAGTAAAATCTAAGATAGTTGAATCAAAACGGGCTGTTATGTTGCGGTTATTATGGTACTTTTGATGTAGCATTTTCGGTTCGCTATCAAATTTTCCATTATTTTTTCCGGAATTTTTCTAAATAACTTCCGTTTTTAAAATAAACTTTCCTAACTCGACTCATGTCTCGGTCTAGAGCTCAGAGTAGCCGGTAGAATTTACATTATAAAACTTTAATCCCGTCCACAGGACAGCGGCACACCTGTAACATCTATGGTGTCTATAAGCCACGGTTGTCTTTTACTATCTGAAAATCCGACTTTGTTTTACTGCTTTATCACATAAAAAATAATAACAGTACATGCTAATATTACGTTGCATTTTTAAGAATAGGAAAGTAAATTTCTTTACCTACAAGAGTCTAAGGACATTAGTCAAATGTTGTGAATGTATCATTAACATCATTGGTGTCTTTAACAACACGTCGTTAATTTTGTGCCAGCAGTACATGAGTCTGCTTGTTTGCCGTCTTATAATACACAAATACTCCCAAACTTTATTTACATATTTTAATAACATCTTTACGCCCATATCCCCGAAGGACTAGACGTACAACTAGGGCACCCACGACTAGCCGAAGTCTCTAACTCTTACAATATGATAGGTGGCAAGCTATCGATAACCGGGCTTACATCCAATCACATTATTTTTATTCAAAAAGTGAAAATATACATTTTCTAATTTTTTTTGTCCGACCTGGGAGTAGAACCCAAGACTTCAAGAAACGTCGGTCTGACGTTGGACCGCTAGACCACAGAGGCGAATTCTAGTAAGTATTATTATTAATATTTTATATTAATATCTTTTATTATTGATATATTTTATATCAGTATTAATATTTTCGCCCTGTCCAGGGCGAAATTTTTTCTTTGTTTAAAATTTATAGAATAATTTTTAATTCCACTCTATACTAATTTAACATCTAAGGTAAGATAGCTGAAATGGGCTGGCGCGATGCGGTGATTGCGGTTCTTTTGATGTAACATTTTCGGCAGTCAATCAAAATTGTTCATTATTTTTCATTCATTGTAAGCAGAATTTTATTTTGATATCTGCTACCATCTTTCTTTTATATACTGTTTTTTTTGCAACCGTGTTTTTAATAAGGCTGTTGTTTCGCCAGATTTTGCTAAAGTTGCAAAAAAAAGTATCTTCACGCTCGTATCCCCGAAGAGGTAGACAGAGGCACAACCAGGGCACCCACGACTAGTCGAAGACACAAATTCCCACAATGTGATAGGTGGCAAGCCTATCGCCAACCGGGCACATATCCAATCCAGAGTAACGTTTTTTTATTAGAAACCCAATTTTCTTTTTGACCTTATGCAATAAAGTCCAAAAACTGAACTGCTAACCCTGGGTTAAGGGCCGAATTCAGAAGGCAGCAATTTCGGGGACGGCACGCATTGTGCGGAGATTCCTCACTCTGTCGCCCTGACCACTGACGGTTTAGTTGTAAGACCACCGTTTTTGGTAACCTGTTTTTTATGGTTATATTTTAATATTTTTTTTTGTATTAAATGTATAAACGTAGAAAATAAGAGACATTGAGAATAAATGATAATAATAATAATAATCTTTATTTAATTCCAAATTTTGCATAAAAACTGTTGCTTTTGGTAGTAACTTTTACCACTGCTTTACCTATTTCAATCGAAATGCGATGTTCGATGCGAGATGATAGGATAGGTAAACTTGCAATTCCAAGATCACGGACTCACGATAGTGGCGTAAACTAACATCCATGGCGATAGTTGTCTCTCAGCATCAGGAGAGCCGTTTAATTGGTCGGTATTTATTTAAACTTGCTGTGTCGGCGAACTTCGTTCCCGCCTTTTGCTTTGTATGGGAAAACCTAAGATGTTGTTGTTCCTAGTTTTCTCTTATCTATCAAAACCTTCTTTGGACCGAAACTAAATAGTTTAAAACCAAAATTAGCCATTTTTTAAATATTATCAATGTTCATGAATAATTGGCAACGCATGATACTGATGTTGCAGATGTTCATGGCGATGATCACATTCAGGAATCTTGTATGCCTTTGTAAAAATAAAACACTAACAATTACAAAGGTATACTTTTTCCCAACATTTTGCCGATAAAATATAGTTCAAAGATTATTATCGCCTCAATATATTTTCCGACGTGAGCTTGTGGATTCTTCTTTATTGTAAGCTTTCAAAGGAGCTTCGACACCGGCTATAATAACACAAAATTTTCTTTTTCCTTTGCCTAACCTTTGTGTAACGAAAATAGTTCTGTCCAAGAACTTTTATTAAAATACACATTTCTTCACATCACTACATCGTATAAAACTAATAAAACTAAGTCGCTTCCTGTGTCCCTATGTCTCTTTGTAAGCTTAAATCTTTAAAACTACGCAACGAATTTTAATGCGGTTTTTTTTAATAAATAATAACACCCCTTTTTTCCGTCTAGGGTTCATAAGTAATCCCAGTTTTCCGTCGAGGGCTAAAAAATATCTATATATTAATATGTGATGCCAAAACTTAGGACCCCTTTTTACGAAAATTGCGAGAACGAAGGAGTATGAAATTTGGCACACTTATAGTTTTTGAGTAGGAGAAGTGCAGAACGCTAATATTTTTCGATAATAATGCTTATAAAGTACATTGAATCAATAAATATAACATTACCCACACAACCATGCAATTGACTAACACAGACAAATATATTGAAGATAACGATAAAAGATCACAGATGTCGCATTAACTATTGAGGAAACAAAGTAGTGGGTCTTGAGAAATGGAGATGGCGTTCTTATCAACAATGTATTAAAATTTATTGTGGTCGAATTTCAACCAATGGGCGACCACTAGTTATATTAGATTGAAAAGCACTACAAGAATAAAATATTCCCGAATATTTCTAAGATATATCGATATGATATCTATGTATATAGTTCAAAAGCCATTGTAGCCACAATAGATTTACACATGTGAACTCGTGAATTTCTCTTTATTGTAAGCTTCCAAGAAAGCTTCGATACCAACTATAATAATACGGCAGTTTCTTTTTCTTTTACCCTACTTTTATTATTCTCAAGATTTTATAAGTACATAAAACAAATCCCGACTGTTTTAAACGTGACAAAACTTTTATTATAAAACTAGAACTACAAAAACCTCCAATTTTATAACCAGGTCACGATTTCATAATTCTCCTTTTTAACAGGCCCCTGAAAAGACGAGGTTCTTAACTGGACTGTATGTTTTTTTGCATGTTTATTACGTGATAACTCGGACAATTACGATTTTATTACGAGGTGGTCTTAAATAAATTTTATCATTATCAGTCTAGTGGTTTAGAGTTTTACTTTCACTAACACTCCGGTTTTGGAGACTCTTGACACCACCCTTGGATAAATTTACACCCGTGCTATTTGATCAACTTAGGTCTCCCCGGTTGGGCTCTGTAGTACCGAGCGAAAAATAGGGCTACGGTTTCCTTTGAGAGGCGACTAAAAGGATACAATAAAATACAGTACAATTTTTTATTTATTACAGTTAGTTCTTTGAGTCCGCCTCGTTGGTCGAGTGGCTAGCGTACACGCCTAACTACGCCGACCAACCGCGAGGCTCGGGTTGAACATTTAGATGTCTGCATTTCCGGATCTAGGTGTTTATTAAATGTATTCTGGTATCTATTTAAGTATTTCTATGCATTAGTATCGTTGACAAACACCCATAACACAAGCATATTATTTGCTTACTTTGGGGTTAGATTCAATTTGTGTAACTTGTCCAGGGATATTTATTATTATTATCAAATAATGTAAAAAACACCTCGTTGAGGTCCCTCAAAAAGATGGTTATTTTTTAGAAAGATAAGCCATGATTCCGAAAATTGGTTGGCTATTGGCCGAGCAATCTACTAAGAAGCATATAAAAAGTTCGCTAAAATTACATTGTCGTAGCAGTTTATTTTTTAGTCAACTGATCGGAGGTCAGTTGGGTTAAAGACAGCCCTGGACGGGAGGCAGCTTAGCATAGTGTGCCCCATTCTGCTGTCGTCAAAGTACTATCACAAGTGTCATCAGAAGATCGGGCCTTATGAGTGGATGAGCCTACGAGCAGGTGTGAGGGTGAGAGCCATGCGTGAGCCCGCAGTCACCCGATATGCACAGAGTATGGTCACCGAGTGGTTTTGCCGGGTAGGAGACCGGTGTAACAGTAATACCGGATAACAATCGAGCGATTTGATCCTGGTATGTCAACTTAGGTCTCCCCGGGTACCTACATCCTTCCAAAATTTTCATTGTATATCTGATTTACCAATCTTTCATCTACCTTTCTCATTTTAATACAAAACACTTTCTTTAAATCCAGCTCTTTCTCGGATCTCACTGTTACGAATTTGGCCGGCGTTACACCTATGGTGTAATTATGGTGGTGTGTAGATTTTACGTAGCTGTTACTTGAGGATTAAAAACCAAATTTTTATTGTTTTATGATAGTGGAAGGCAAACAAGCAGACGGATTTCCTGGTGGTAAGAAATTTACGCCGCCTAGAGATATCAAAGGTATTAATGGTGCGTTGCCAACCTGAGGCTGGTATGATACGCCTCGAGCAAAAGAAAGTCTACCGGCGACACATCAATGGCAAGCATTGGACGTTATGGTGGCAGCAATAGGTAAGGCGTCTCTCCCTCTCTCTAAACTCTACCACCTAGTAGGATATCACGGTGCTAGTGACGGTAAGCCTATGCTCGCCTTTTACGAGCTGCCTGGCAGGAAGGCAGATGGTCTATTCTGCAAAGGAGCCCGGCCAACACGGAAAAACTTTGTTTAAAAATAAGATACAAAAGGTAGAACCCTCCCAAATTCTCTTGTTTAAAAATAATGAAGCTCTTGTTAACTACGGTGTCACGTTTGTATGGTTGTTTACTGAGCTCAGACTTTTCTAACCAAAAGCTTCAGAAAATGTTTTTATAAGGCTGCCTCTAGAAATATTAACTTTATTATTTCTCCCAAAGTGTTTCTTGTGAATTTTGTTTTTTCATAACGCTCGTTTTTTTTTATGATATTGGAAGGCAAACAAGCAGACGGATTTCCTGATGGTAAGAAATACACGCCGCCTAGAGACACCAAAGGTGGTAATGGTGCGTTGCCAACCTGCGGCCGGGATGTTAGGCCTCGAGCAAAAGTAAGTTTACCGGCTACCTTACCCTCCGAACCGGAACACGTCATGACGTTATGGCGGCAGGAATAGGTAAGGCGGTGGTACCAATCCGGGCCAGTCGCTGTGAAACTCTACCACCTAGTCAGATGTCACGGTGTTAGTGACGGTGAGCCTTTGCTCGCCTTTTACGAGCTGCCTGGCAAGGAAGGCAGATGGTCTATTCTACAAAGAAGCCCGGACCAACTCGGGGAATGGTTAAACAAAGTGTGTTGTTGTAAGTTTTTATCGGGGGTTTAAGTTATTTGTAATGGAATAGTAATAACGGGTGCAACTAGGACACCCACAAATAGCCAATTATATTGAAGACTCATAACAGGTGAGAAGTGTATCGCCAACTGGACACATATCCAATCCAGTGTAATGTTTTTAATAGAAAATTGAAAAAATACAATGACATTTTGTTGCCTGATCTGAGAGTCGAACCCGAAAGCTCAATCAGCTCAGCTCAGCACCGGTAAAGCACAGAGGCTATTTTTATATATAAAATAGAGAATAGCCGATACTATCTACCTAATCGTAAGGGACTTTGCTTGATGATACATATGCATGTAGAAAGAATGAATTTCCCCAATTTTCTAATTAAAAAAAATGTTGTTCGGGATTGGAAATGTGCCCGGTTGGCGATAGGCTTGCCACCTATCACATTGTGGGACTTAGTGTCTTCGGCTAGTCGTGGGTGCCTTGGTTGTGCCTCTGCCTACCTCTTTGGGGATTTGGCGTGAATATACTCTATATTTTTTGATAAAAGAAATCACCAACGCTACAAAGTACAAACACAAACATTAATCTACTAAACCAATGATATAAAGTTATACGCAAAAGGCGGGAATTCTAGTGGAATTTGGCTCAAAACACTGGAGTTTTAACATCAATTATGCTGAGTGCATGTTGAGAAATGAGTTTATTGATTCACAAAAGCGCTTTTACAAGGCGAAGCCTTCTGTTTGCCCTGGAATTCTTAATGCGAGAAGCAAAAGCCTTTTGAAGCCAAAAGCTGATATTCAAAGTATGTCAAATGAACTACATCAGACTTTTATGCAATGGAAACGTAGTAAAACTGCAAAAAATTGACTTAATTTCAATGTTATGTCGCCTGAAGCCCACTTTCAATAACCAACCAAAAAAAGTGTCCCCAAAGGGGTAGGCAGAGGCATAATCAGGGCTCCCACGATGAGCCGAAGACACTAAATCCTACAATATGATAGATGGCAAACCTATTGCCAAACGGGCACATTTCCAATCCCAAACAATTTTTTTTTTTATTAGAAATTTAGAAATACCACGTGTTTTTTTTGTTGCCTGACCCGGGATCCGAACCCGGGACATCATGAAGTCAAGTCCAACACTTGGACCGCTAGACTACAGAAGCGATATAACCAATCAAAGATAAAAGACAGGAATACTAAAGATCTGTGACCAGACAACTACTGTTATTTTTCAATAACTAAAGATAATATAGTACAGTGAATGTAACTAGAGATATGTAATTGGAATTGAATCTATTGAATAATAAACTGTTAGATACGTATTATTGAGTATAACGCAAAAATTATTTCGGACTTATGCTTTATCAAACACTAGCTGCTCCGGCGAACTTCATTCCACCCGTTTGTAGGGAAAAATTAAAATGGTGTTTTTGCCATTCGGATGGGATAAAAAGTATACTATGTCCGTTTGCTGGTTTTAACCTAAATATATGTTAAGCCAGGTCACAATCTATCTGTGTTCCAAATTTCAGACAAATCCGTTAAGCCATTCGTGCGTGAAAGAGTAAAAAACATCTATACATACATACAATCTTTTGCAATTATGATATTAGTAGGATATATGTAGATTAATAATAAATATTGCTGGACAAGTTACACTAATTGAATCTAACCCCCAAGTAAGCAAGTTATTTGCTTCAGTTATGGGTGTTGGTCAACGATTGTAATACATGTGTATAAATACTTAAACAGATACCAGAATTTAATTTAACAAATTCGGGTCTGGGACGCGGAAATGCACACATCTACAATGTTCATCACCCAATTCCCTCACTTGCCGGGAATCTAACCCGAGCCTCGCGCTTGGTCTGTGTAGTTAAGTGTGTACACTAGCTACTCGACCAACGAGGCGGTCAAATAGATAAATAGAATTATCAAAACCAGACTCATCTGTAGAAAATCATCTGTTCCCCTGTGTTGGTCAGGGGTCTTTTGTAGAATAGACTATCTGCCTTCCTGCCAGGCAGCTCTTAAAAGGCGAGCATAGGCTCACCGTCACTAACACCGTGACATCTTACTAGGTGGTAGAGTTTAGCGACTCGCACGGATTGGTACCACCGCCTTACCTATTCCTACCGCCATAACGTCAATGCCTGCTGTTGACGTGTTCCGGTTGGAGGGTAAGGTAGCCGGTAAACTGACTTTTGCTCGAGGCCTTCCATCCCGGCCTCAGGTTGGCAACGCACCATTACCACCTTTGGTGTCGCTAGGCGACGTGAATTTCTAACCATCAGGAAATCCGTCTGCTTGTTTGCCTTCCAATATTATAAAAAAAAAGAATTTAATCTAACATTAAAAATAAATACAATGTACAATTGAAAACTTCTTATGTCTTATCATCCGTTGACAAAGGTTTTATTATTAACATTTTTTGTTCTATGTCAGCTAACTACAGATTTTTATTAATTATAACAGCCCGTGTTGGTCCCTCCGTGTAGAATAGACCATCTGACTTCCTTCCTGGCAGCTTGAAAGAGACGAGCAAGGTGAAACAGGTCATCACCAACTAGGCAACTGGTGATAGAGTGCTGTGCAGCGAGTTGACCAGGTAGAGATCCACCGTTTTATTCCTGCCACCATTATGACAAAATCATGTTCCAGTCCCGTGGGTAGGGTAGACAGCAACACACCTACATCCATGGAGACTAATTCTTACCATCCGGGGAGCCGCATGTGGGTCTTTTGCCATCTAAATAAATAAAATAAATCACCTAACAATTTTCTTTAAATTATTTTAGACTAGCAGTTTCACTCAGCTTCGCCTGCGTTACTTGGCTTTTACTACACCGATTTTGATGAAACAAAGCCTATGTCACTCAGGGATAATATATCATTCTTTCTCCCCGTGTTGGTCCGGGCTCCTTTGTAGAATAGACCATCTGTCCGAACCGGAACACGTCATGACGTTATGGCGGCAGGAATAGGTGAGGCGGTGTTACCAATCCGGGTGAGTCGCTGCGAAACTCTACCACCTAGTCAGGTGTCACGGTGTTAGTGACAGTAAGGTTTCGCTCGCCTTTTACGAGCTGCCTGGCAGGAAGGCAGATGGTCTATTCTTCAAAGGAGCCCGCAGTCCTGGTTTCTTTGTGGAATAAATTATCTACTTTCCTGCCAGTCAGATCATAATTGGCGAGTATAGGCTTACCGTCACTAACACCGTGACATCTGACATCGTTGACGTGTTTCGGTTCGCAGGATAACGTAGCCGCTAAACTTATTTTTGCTCGAGGTCTAATATCCTGACCTCAGGTTGGCAACGCACCATTTACGCCCTTGGTGTCTCTAGGAGGAGTGAAATTCTTACCATCAGAAAACCCGTCTGCTTGTTTGTCTTTCAATATAGTAAAAAAAAATAGTGCGCAGTATTACTACAAGAATAACGACCAATATTACCTAATCTGAATCAAACCCACAATTACGTAATTAATGATTTCATAATCAACTACGATAATTTAGTTAATTAGATTTCAATCGTTTAGTATAATTAGATATCAACCTCAAACTGATTTATGTATAAAGCCCGTCACACACTTAGCTATAATATATATTAATATGAACTATAGCAAAACATATTACAACATATTTTCTATACAAATAATCAAGCGACCGCACACGCAACTATAATATATATTTCTATGACGAAACCAACGAATTATCGCATATTTATACATATTACTGGATATTACGGTATAGCGTGCAAACGCTAGGCCGACCATCAATGAATGAGGGCAAAATATATATTATAGCATCGTCTCCGTGTGTGGTTTTTTTTTTCCTTTATTTTAAAATCTTTATATTCCACTTGATATTGCATGTGTTATATTTCTTTTTTGTGTATTAAGAGCACCATTGTGAAAAATTTATTTTATTATGTCTCCATAACGTGGGGTTGCTTGGAAGAGATCGCTGTTTTGGCGATAAGGCCGCCTCTGTGTATCACTTAGTTTTTAAGTTTCTTTTAATGTTTTTATTTTTATGTATTTTGGTGCAAAATAAAGAGTTATTCTATTCTATTCTATTCTATAATATATATTTTGGCGCGGCATATTAATATATATTATAGCTACGTGTGTGACGGGCTTTATACTCGCTCCACACGGTCTGCGATTTTATGGATGATTACGAACAATAAATGACCACGGACACCAATGTACTTTACACCGCAGTATTTAGAATAATGCATACTAGTGGTCGCCCGTTGGTCGAAATTCGACCATAACAAAATTTAATATTTTGCTGATAGTCAAGACCAAGTACTTTATTGTGCGCCATCTGTGATCTCTTATCATTATCATCAATATATTTGTTCGTGTGTGTCAAATGCATGGTAGTGTGGGTAATGTTTTATTTATTGATTTAATGTATTTTATAAGTGGTATTATTGAAATATATTAGGGTTCTGCACTTCTCCTACACATAAACTATAAGTGTGCCAAATTTGCAAGATGCAAAGTTTTGGCATACGAATTAATATATAGATTACGAACAATGAATGACCATAGGCACCAATGTACTATACACCGCAGTATTTAGAATAATGCATATTCAAACGCGTTAGAGCGAAAAGTGACATTATAAATACCAATAATACCGGCGTGTTTGTATGTATCTGAGTGTGAAGGAAGCCAGACATGTTTGTCAGGATCATGAGGTTTGGCACTCGATACTCTCTGCCTACTCTGTAAAGGATTTGGCGTGAAGATATGTATATAAAATAAAAATAATCAAAACAGCTGAACAGACTGTACTGAATCACTACATAGTATAAAACAAAATCGCTTCCTCTGTCGCTATGTCCCTTACGGTTTAACTTAACGGTTTTTTTAAAAGATAAAGTAATTAAAGAGGAATGTTTACATGTACACTTCATAAACGTGCGAAGCCCGGGCTGGCCACAAGTTTTATTATAAGTAAGAAGTTGAAGAAAAACGCTAACTTTTTCTGCTATTCTCTCAACGAATTCATCGAAACCGCAGCAAAGTCCAGTAGTTCCACTATTCTCATCGAATTTCCACGGAAAAAGTAACTGTAAGATACGGGCAAAACTGCAACAACAGCCAGCATTTAAAAAGACCAATGACGTCTCTGTAACATCGTGGACGAGATTTTCCCCAAGGTTCATCTGGATCGTTGCTAAGCATACGTACATTAAGCAAATGAAATATCTGACCACCTTACAGTAACTTTACGAGTATTGTACGGGGCCAGATAATTCATTTGTTTACTGTACATTATTGTCGTATTTAAGTTCGCATTAGAAGCAGTATAGAAATTTACATACGTTATTTAATAATGTAATCCTTTATACCCAGTTTAAGCTATTCGAGGAGACATAGGTTGACATTTCATGGCCAAATTGTTCGTGTTTTATCTGCGGGTTGTGTCAAAAGTCTTTGAAACTGGCGTGTTTGAAAGAAAAGAGACGTGGAAGTGACTTCTCCACGTTCTCTTCTCTTGTCTTCCTTTAGGCAAATCTGTCACAGTCGTGGTTTTTTGGCGTTCGATACTCCCTGGTGTTAGATTCTTTTTATAAAACGAACCTTGCTCATGTAACTAAATACATTTACAAAATTCAACAAAGACTGCGGACTACCGAGAAAAATGTAATATTTCTTTCCCCGTGTTGGTCCGGGCTTCTTTGCAGAATAGACCACCTGCCTTTCTGCCAGGCAGCTCTTAAAAGGCGAGCATAGGCTTACTATCACTCACACCGTGACTTCTGACTAGGTGGTAGAGTTTCGCAGCGATTCACCCGGATTGGTACCACCGCTTTACATATTCCTGCCGCTATAACGTCATAACGTGTTCCGGTTTGGAAGGTAAGGTAGCCGAAAAGCTTACTTTTGTTCGAGGCCGAACATCCCGGCTTCAGGTTGGCAGCTCACCATTACCACCTTTGGTGTCACTAGGCGGGGTGAATTTTTTACCATCAGGAAATCCGTCTGCTTGTTTGCCTTTCAATATCATAAAAAAATACATTCAATACATTCATGATTGCCAACACTTGATCACACCCTCAAAACTGGGTGTGAGTATACAATTCCATCTTATATACAAAAAATAAACAGCTTACTAATGAATACAAAAGAATTGTTCCTCAAGTGCTTTAAAACTAATTAATAATCTTTTTTGCAGAGGAGAGGGCAAAAGAAACTCAGCAAGAGGATAAGGCGTCAGAAGAGCAGGCAGCGACTAAGATCCAGGCGGTGTTCAGAGGCCACCAGACAAGGAAGTCGATAAGTATGAAAGCGAGCAAACCTGCCCAACCAGAACCGGAGCCGACGAAAGCTGAGCTAGAGGCTGAATTCCGGGCTGATGATAAAGGTAAGAGTAATGTACATCTTAAAATATAGGGTCGGATGATGTCTGTTTACCAGCTGAGAAAAGAAATGTGTCAGAAAAACACGAGACCAAGGTTAAGGTGTTGCTACTTTTTATCAGAATATTTCAAAAAATTCCCCACAGGAGAACCACAAAGCCGAGGGCAATAGCAAGTCACATAAAACCCAGTCGAATTAAGGGGTCGGTTGAAAAGTAAGCTATTTCGTAAACTTTTACTTCCACACACCTACAATTTTTACTTTAGACTATTTGCCGGAACAGCCAGAGCCGGATTAACCCTGTATGGGCCTGTAGGCAATTTTCGGGCCCCTTTTCTAAAGTAAGTAAAGTAGGCAAAGACCTACTTTGATGGACTACTATATACTATTACTATATACTATTTGATATTATATTATATACCATCTGATTACATTTTACCCGTCTGTTAACGGGTTAAATGTAATTAATAAATATTTTGTTGAACTGAAATGTTGGGGGTCATTGGCCAGAAGCGTGCACGTCGCGATCCCTGCCAGTCCATTGGACTGCAATTCTGGCCCGAAAAAGTACCGCAGAGCGGGTTAGGGCGTTCCCTG
>NJDD01000565.1:19233-96264 GCA_002245505.1 Calephelis nemesis
TCGTAAAGTTAAACATTAGCTTTAACTTTACGATTCCAAGGTCTTCGAACACTATATAAAAGGTATAAATACAAGCAACTAAATCTCAAGATATCAGCAGAATGAGTAGGATGAATATAAAAACTTCTAACCGCCAAATGACTGAACTGCTACTTTTCAAACAAGCCCTAACCTGAACCATAGTACAACTTTAGTCGTTTTTTCATGGCTGTCAACGGTTATGGCAAACCTTTAATACTTAAAGTCAAAAATTGCAAGAAACTTTTTATATCGCCTTTTTAAATCGCTTTATATATATATATATTTTAATCGCCTCTGTGGTCTAGTGGTTCAGTTGTTGGACTTGACTGCTTGACACCAAAGATGGTAATGGTGCGTTGACGGTAATGTTAGGCCTCGAGCAAAAGTAAGTTTACCGGCTACCTTACCCTCCGAACCGGAACACGTCATGACGTTATGGCGGCAGGAATAGGTAAGGCGGTGGTACCATTCCGGGCGAGTCGCTGCGAAACTCTACCACCTAGTCAGATGTCACGGTGTTACGGTAAGATAGGCTTACCGTCTTTTAAAATATAGCTAATAACAATATATTTTGTGAAAAAGTATAAGTGTTATCAGTTTTAGAGCTCTGTTTTTAGCGAAGAACTATTTAAGTAAATGGAAGTTACTTTATGTAGTTGTAGGATCAGGGCTGCGACTATCGTATTAAAATTAGAAGATAGAAGGCAATAATTACTAGTACATAATCGCCTCTATAGTCTAGCGGTACAGTGGTTGGACTTGACTGCATGAGGTCCTGGGTTCTAATCCCGGGTCGGGCAACAAAAAGAAAATTGGATTTTTCCAATTTTCTAATAAAACAAACAACGTTGCTCATGATTGGATATGTGTCCAGTTGGCGATAGGCTTGCCACCTATCTCGTGAGACTTAGTGTCTAGCACCTCTATTGTTAACTACAGAGGCGATTATGTACTAGTAATTATTGCATTCTACTATTAATTATTGAGTTAAAAAAAAAGTTATTAAGTTATTAAAAAAAATTATTGAGTTACATTCAAAAAAGCATAAATTTTATCTAATGTCTTTTTTACTTATTATCAGATCATATCAAAAACTAACACAGGACCACCTCGAAATCATAACTTATCTTTTTTTTAAAAAGAAGCAAATTGGTTGACTGATAGCCAAGTAATCACGTATCAATCATACAAAAGAAAAACATGCAGTCGCATTGAAAACTTTCTCCTTTTTTGTGTCGGTTAAAAAGCTTTCGGCGCAATAATTCTTAACCGTAGAAACTGAAGTGGCCCTTCTCCAAACAATGGCGGGACAGTTTCGTCAAGTTTCAAAGACATTTCAAACATCTTTTGATGTTTGAATTCGAAGTTTCAAAAGTTTAAGTAGGCCCGTATTATTATATTCAAGGAAAATATATATTTAAAAGTACTAGTGGTCGCCCGTTGGTCAAAATTCAACCATAATAAGTTTTAATATTTTGTTAAAAAGAACGCCATCTTCATTTCTCAGGACCAACTACTTTGCTTCCAAACTTTTTAGTGCACCGTCTGTGATCTTTTATCGTTATCATCAATATATTTGTTTGTGTGTGTCAAATGCATGGTAGTGTGAGTAATGTTTTATTTTTTGATGCAATGTACTTTATAAGCATTATTATTGAAAAATATTAGCGTTCTGCACTTCTCCTACACGTAAACTATAAGTGTGCCAAATTTTATGCGTCCGCGCAATTTTCGTAAAAAGGGGTCCAAAGTTTTGGCACCATGTAATAATAATTTTAAACTTATACTTTAAAAGTGGGATTGGAAGAAAGTGTTAAAATGCGAAAGGACAAGCTCCGCTGGTTTGGTCATGTGGAAAGAATGACAGATGAATATTGTCAATCCAGATATACAACGCGAATGGGGATGGATGTAGGTATCCTGTGAGACCAAGGTTGACATTCCAAGATCAATTCAATAGGGTGGTGTCAAGAGTCTCCCAAATCGGCATGTTTGAATGAAAAGGGTAATGAATGTAGAAGAAGCCAGACAGGTTTGCAAGGATCATGAGATTTTGCACTCGATACTGCCTACCACCACGGGACTTGGCATGAAGATGTGAATGTAAACTTGAAAATATTATTTCAAGCTTTTAATTAACTTAGTAAGTAGGTATGTGTGTTTATCCGGATGGAAACTTGCAAGTTGAATTTGATCCACTTTCCGGTAACCGATTGATATGAAAACTTTACGATTTTCGCAATCGGATGACAATCTGAAATTCTCATTGCATGGCGCTGATCTGACTTTGGAACCGTCTGTGGATAGGATATGTGTCGATAGGCTGTCGGTTGGCGATAGGCTTGCCACCTATCACATTGTGGGACTTAGTGCCTTCGACTAATCGTGGGGTTCTGCCTCTGCCTACTTCTTCGGGGATATGGGCGTTAAGATACTTTTTTTAACTTGAAACCTGTAGCTTCCCTCCACCATCACGCTATTTGCAGTAGTTAGAATATCTACAAACAGACTCTTGATACATAGAATTATTGTACAGTGTGTTGTAATCTATCCATCGGGTAAACTGTTACCTTGCTTTCTGGTAAGAATAGAATCTTCACACCCGTAACCCCGACAAAGTCGGCAGAGGTACAACAACGGCACCCACGAAAGGTACGCCATTCCCACAATGTGATAAGTGACAAACACATCGCTAACCGCCAACCGAACCGAATTAGCACGCCCGATTCTTACAGTCAACGAACTACGGTTCGTTGATTGTAGGAATCCGTCATCCATCCGTCAGTATAACCATTGGTAATTTGCCTAAAAGCAACAAGGAGTTGCTCATATTTATAGAAAATGTTTAGAGTTAAAAATCGAAAACGAACGGCTGTAGGTCGATTTCTTACAATTCGTACAAAAAACAACCATTCGTAAGCGTTACGTCTCGTTTCTTAAATATAAGAACCGAGCTTTTTCAATTACATTTTATTAAAAGGTGAAAATTACATTTTTAAGTTACCCTATTTGGAAGTCTAACCCTAGGACCTCATCTAGTCAATACAAAATCGGTCCACTTTACTACAGAAGTGATTTCAGTCTTGCCGGTTCATAATATAAAAAAACGACGCGTTGCACTCCGGGAATGCCGGCAGAAGTGTAAACTTGAATAGCATTTTTGATATTTTGGAATAGTTAGGGAATAATTTTGCATTGCTTTAATTATCAGTATGAAAGTAGTATCACTTTGGGGTAGAATACAATATTAATTTATTGCGTTATCGTACACAAACATGACAACACGAACATTCGCGCCAGCGCCCTGCGCCGTCTTACGAATTTTCGATCTGACGATCTGACGCAAGTTTAGAAGTTTATACCCATTCCAAAAATGTGCGCAACGTTGCTAAAAAAGTTTTCACTTAAAAAATTAAATTTCATACAGTGTGTAAAGATGACTTGTACAATTTGTTTCAGTATATAGATTGACACAGTACCAGGAAAACGCATTTATGGCTTTGAGTTGATGATGTTTTTCTCTTACGGCCGCTCTCAGAGATGTCAATCAACAATAAATCTACCAAAAAATTACAATTTTGTACAGAAAGTATTTACTTATAGTCTAATTAGTTATTGCCTGCGACTTGACACATGTCTTAAAGTGACTTTTTGTAGTTAGTGGTGGAAACTTACGATTTCCCGCAGTAAATGGTATTGTCTCTGTGGTCTAGCGGTTCAGTTGTTGGACATGACTTCATAAGGTCCCGGGTTCGAATCCCAGGACGGACCATAAAAAGAAAATTGGGTTTTTCCTATTTTCAAATAATAAAACTGTTGCTCGGGATTAGAAATGTGCCCGATCGGCGATAGGCTTAGAACCTATTTTGTGAGACTTATGCCTGATTTCACCAAGAGCCCCTATATTTTAGGGGACTTTTAACGTATTTAAGGGGACTGTTTTGTATGGAAACAGTCCCATAAGTAACGTTAAAAGGTCCCCTAAATGTAGGGGCTCGTGGTGAAATCGCGCATTAGTGTCTTCGGCTAGTCGTGGGTGCCCCGGTTGTGCCTCTGCCTACTTCTTTTGGGATATGGTCGTGAAGATGCTTTTTTGTACATCTTTTTTTTTAAAACAACAATTGTTACTTTTTAGATTTTGACTTACTTATTTAGTTACCCACGACTAGCCGAACTAGTGAGATAGGTGGCAAGCCTATCGCCAACCGGGCACATATCCAATCCCGAGCAAAAATTATTTTTTAATTAAAAAATTGGAAAAATCCAATTTTCTTTCGTGCCCGACCCGGGATTCGAACCCAGAACCTAATGCAGTCAAGTCCAACCACTGAACCGCTAGACCACAGAGGCGATTATGTATAAATTTCCTTTTACTACTATTTAATTATTTTTTAATATATAAATATAAGGTAATTGTGTGATATTATATAGGTACAGTAGTCTGTCTCTGCTACGTTTTTTAAATAAATACCTACAGCGGATCGGTGCGTTAACGATAGGGATACGTGCTTTCAGTGTCGTAACTAAATCTACCTTTTTTTTCAAAAAAAATCGTTAATTCGCAATCGTTATTATTATATTTTTTAAACAAATTAAAATCGTTTAATGGGTGGTAAATGTTTAATAAATTGAGCATTTGGTGTTTATAAGTACCATTACCATCTATATATATAAAAATCAATGCCACTTTTGTAATTTTATAACTCAATAACGGGCTCACCTATCCAAACCAAATATTTAGAGTTTGTTCGGAATATATTGGTGGTAATTTTGTTGCGCACTCATTCAACTTAATTTTAAATTATCGCTGTCTTCTTTCAACTAATGTAACAGAAAGAGACAGAACAGTTTTAGTGCTGTCAAATTAGAGCGTACACGTCATTTCTTCAGACATTTAATCGATCGTTCGGAAAACTTCGCTTAAAAACATCACAATTTGACATGTTCGGACTAATCTGACGTGTCTAAAACGTTAAATCTCTTTTGATTTTGTTTCATTTGAAAAAGATAGCATGCATCTAAAATAAGTTTAGTTTGTGAATAGCTGAATTACCACCATTATATCGGTAGATATTTAAACTTTGTTTTTCCCCGTGTTGGTCCACCACTTTCACCACATCACCACTTTGGTGTCTCTGAGCAGCGGGAATTTCTTACCACTAGGAAATCCGTCTGCTTGTTTGCCTTCGAATACCATAAAAAACCCAATTCAGCGATCTTATTAATAATGACCCATTCAAACTTTGCCTCTTACGAGCTGCCCGGTTTATTATATGTAGGACTAGCAGCCCACCCCAGCTTCACACGGTTTTGAAATATACATGTAAACCTTCTTCCTCAATCACTTTATCTATTAAAAAACTGCATAAAAATCCGTTAAGTAGTTTTAAATATTTAAGCATACAAAGGGACATAGGGACAGAGGAAGCGACCTTGTTTTATACTATGTAGTGATATCTGACTAACACTGGGAAAAATAGCAACAGTCACGAGTTGAGGACTACTATAGTAGGAGTTTAAAAATTAGCTAAATTTTATTGTATGCGTTCTTAGGTGGTGGAAATGAACCAGTTTTGACAAACTATAGTACAGTATCTTCACGCCCATATAGGCAGAGGCACAACCAGGGCACCCACGACTAGGTAAGCCTATCGCCTACCGGGCACATTTCCAATCCTGACCAACATATTTTTTTATTAGAAAATTGGAAAAATCCAATTTTCTTTTTTTTGGCCGACCCAGGATTCGAACCCGAGATCTCATGCAGTCAAGTCCAACACCCGGACCGCTAGACCACAAAGGCGACTTTGACAAAGTAAGTGTGCCTTTTTTAATGTGTAACTAGCTTTAGAACCGTGTACATTCGTCTCGAGTCTCCATGACGCCTCCGGGAATTATTGTTCTCTTTCCCGTTGGCAAAATGTCAAAACGTACAGCGTAGGGGGTGAGGCTATGTCCTTTAAGAGGTTTCGGCGCCAGAATTTTATTTGAGCAAACGTTACAATATGAAATATTGCTATCGCCAATGTAACGAGAAGTCTACTATAAACGAAATAAATTTATTTTTTAGTATTCAATTATGCAGTTTTATTTACAAACTAGATAAGAACCCGGCTAAGCTCGGGTAAAATGTGACTCATAATATACATCTAGGTGCAAAATGTAGGTAGATATTTCTGTAGTCTCCGGTTTTCAAGGAATATTAAAGGTATAAGCAAGACATAAATTCGTATAACTTCATTCATTGTGTTTAATAAATATAGTAAATAAAAATTGCCAAAGTTTTTTTTTAAATCAACATTTAAAGTAAAGTAACATAAATTAACAAAACAAATTGCAATGAGTACTTATCAGAGAATTCAGCAGAGGTTATAAAGGAATATTCTCTATTATACGTCACAAAACGGATGACCAAGATGGCGACTGTGATTTGTCTGTCAACACATTAAAATTTAACATAGAATTTAACAAAATACTCGACAATCCGAATTTTGCGGATATATGTTGTCGACTCAAAATCATTATTTTTTTATGTTTTATTATTCAGGTAAGGTTTCAATCGAGTCTACCGTACCCCTTGACGAAGTTATTAATATAGACAGCTGTATTTCGAGACATGTGTAAAAGTAGTCATATTATTTTTATCTTTTTGGACAAACTTTTGACAACAATTACACGTCTTATAGAGCTGAAGCCAACTCTTGTTTGAAGTCGAGTCATTTCCCCAAAATCCTTTGAAGAATCAAGTTTGCTCATTTTCTGATAAAATTCTCCTTTTCTCGTATCTCCTGGACTTGAGAGTATTTTCCCAGCCACGGCCTTTATTAGTAAATTTGGCTTCGATTAGTTGAGTGATGTTCAGTCTCCTGGTGAAAATAAAAAAAGCTTCCAAAATTATGGCCGTGCTTAAAAAGGCGACTTTTAAGGCGACGGAGGGAGGCTTGAAGTACTCTTCAAGCCGATCCATCGCTTACAATTGTTGGAGAAGTAACTAATAAAAAAAAATGTGTGCGTCTACTAGCGTACACTCGTGAGAAGTGAAGAAGTGAAACTTCTTTATGACGTTATTTTTCAAAAAAATATTTACTATATGCAACTTTAGAGAAATTGGTTCAATAAAGTTTATTGCCAATCCCTACTCCGCTGGAGAAAGTATACTTCGAATCACGCCTGGTAGGGATAAGAACAAAGATGGCGCGTAACGGAAAAATGTGAAGCGTAACAAAAAAATTTTACACTATTTTTTTTTCCAACCCCGATAAAGAAGTTTAATTTCAAAAGTATGAATATTATTGTGTAGCTGGGAAATCAGTGTACTTATTAAGGGGCGAGCGGAGTCAGTCGTTTGCTATTTATCATGTAACAAGTGCCAACATATAGTCAGTGAGAGTTGTTGTCATAACTTTGATTGAATAAAATAGGTATGAAAATTAACCGTAATACAATTGTTCCTGCCTTCCTCCAAATTTATTTTTCATACAAACACGCCAGTTTCAGAAACTTTTGACACTACTCTCGAATAAGACTCTTTCAAGTGATTAGTCATAGTGTTAGTTTAATGTTAATGTTTAATGTTCAATGCGGTCGAAAGGAAGTTAAGACAAATTGAGTTTTATTCAGGTTGATTTAGATATCAAAATTACGCGGAACACGAATTTTTGTTCAAACCTGTTAGAATCTCTTGACTCACTGGTGCACAGAAAAACTAGTAAGAGTTTATGTTGCACCTGTATTGTTAATCATATTATGTTTATTTTTAATGCAAATAAATAAATAATAAAAAAACCGAATAATTTGATAAATTACGTACCTACCTGTTCAAAAAACTCGTATTAAAAAGTTGTTATTCGCTATACTATCCTAAAGCATTGAGGACAGTGGGCTGGAAATGTTTTTACTACAGTAAATAGTAGTGACATTTGGCAAAGGCTTTGAAAACTTGTAAACTCGGACAGGTTTGTCGCATTTGTATTCTTTTAGCATTCTTTAAAATGTTGACTTTAGTTTGTTTATTATTTTCTAATCGATTTTAACATATTAAAGTAATATTTTATGGGTAGCGTTAAATGAATACAGCATTAAACTCGATGTATACTAATGTGGTTTTAAAGAATAGATGTTTTTTTTAATATTTTTATTTTTATTTTATATTAGAAACAGGCTTATGAGCTACCTGAGTGGACTACCTTTTAGAGGGTAGTCGTTACCACTTCCATCATACTTGTATCAGAAAGAGTTAGCAGTAAATGCGAAGGCAGTTTTCAAGGAACTTGTTACCCTATTTTTAAAAATTCCCAGTTCAAATGTTGGTAAAAAACAGTGTTGGTATTAAATAAACCATCTGCTTATTTTTCTGGGTACCAGTATAGGTAATTATCAATCATAAATCAATACATGTCATTATCTATATAATATATATATAAAAATCAATTGCTGTTCGTTAGTCTCGCTAAAACTCGAGAACGGCTGAACCGATTTCGCTAATTTTAGTTTTGAATTATTTGTTCAAATCCAGGGAAGGTTTAAAAGATAAGAAAAAGGAAAAAACTTGCGAGAAAACTAAGAAAAAAATTTTTCTTAGTTTTCTCGTACAAACTGAACGGATGGAACGAAATTCGCCGGTACAGCTAGTAATAGTATAAAACAAAGTCGTATCCTCTGTTCCTATGTCCCTTTGTTTGCTTAAATCTTTAAAACTATGCAAAAGACTTTCATGCGGTTTTAAATAGATGAAGTGATTGAAGAGTAAGGTTTATATGTATATTTAATAACGAAGCCGGGTCGTACCGCTAGTTATCAATAAAATTTACGATGGTGGTAGGCTATGTTGCATCTTCCCTGAATAGGGATGTATCGTATTACCTATTCCTTCGTAGTGACACCGTCATGTTTCGGTCCAGAGGATAAAGTAGCCGGTAGACGTTAGGATTAGCAAGCCCACAGGCTAGAAATGCACCTGCAGAAATTGGTGTTTAATAGTGTCTGAATGTCTCTTATCATGAGGAAGGTTGTGTCTTTGTTCGCTAACTTGTGTCGTAAATAAAATAAAATAATGTAGGCTTATTATTATATACGGGGTTACTGGTAACTAACGCATAACCATTCTAGGGCAGCTTTAGTATATTTTGATGTACTACCACTTTTGTTCCAAAACTTTTAAAAAATCACAAAAAAAATTTGGTTCCCCATACATTTTGTCAAAGAACGATGAACTTTTTGTAGGGAGAATTACTATTTATTATTACTTAGTACTAAGGCCGTCCTAGAAAGGTTTTGCACTAGTTACTAGTGACCCTATATGTAATTTACTTTAGGTCAATGAATGTACGAATACCTATATATATTAATATGTGATACCAAAAATTCGGACCCCTTTTTAAATTGCACGGACGCAGGAGCATAAAATTTGGCAGTTTATGTGTAGAAGTGCAGAACGCAAATATTTTTAAATAATAATGATTATAAAGAACATTACATCAATAAATAAAACATTACCCACACTACCATGCATTTGACACACACAAACAAATATATAACGATAAAAGATCACAGATGGCGCACTAAAACGTTTGGAAACAAAGTAGTTGGTTTTGAGATTTGAAGATGGCATATTATCAACAAGATAATAAAATGTATTAGGGTCGAATTTCGACCAACGGGTGACCACTAGTTCTTATAATTTGATTGCCTTACTTTTAAAAAGGTTATTGGCCAACACAATCAACGACCTTCGACTCAAGTTCAAAGTATGAAGCCTTTTTAATCCGCTTGAGGGATTAGCCAGGCATTATTCAGACTACCAGGGCTTTAATACCACTAAAGGATTGTTAGGTTCGTCTCTAAAGCCCAAGTACATCTTGACGTCAAGTCCCTTTCAGGGTAGGCAAAGTCTATCGAGTGTCAAGTGGCATGATTGTGTTTTGAGTCCCCCGACTTTAAATGGTATGTGTTTGTCGGTTGCATCATAACTCCAAAATGAACAGTTCAATTCCGATGCTGTTTTTGTTTGAAATCTTTTAAAAGAGCACGACATCAAGTGGCCGGTAACCAAGAACAAATGGCGTCCGGGAGACAATACGCGGTATTGTTGCTTTCTCTTTCACGCAAAAAATACAAAACTATGCATGCGAAAAGAGGTTATATGCCGCTATTATAAGACTGGTTTTCAAATAGCGTATCTTACTCATATGAATCAGTAGAAGCTTCCGAACTTATTATCACGGAATTAAATGAGTCACATTATTATGCGATCTTACCCTACCTAAAGTGAAAATTACGATTCCAATTTCCAATTCGCATGATATCGAGATTCAAGAATAACCCTACTGTTCACTAAAAAAGCAGGTAGCCTATATTTAACACGAGATTCCTAAGGACTTCTTAATAATTTAGCTATTTACTAGTAAAAATATTCCGAACTCGGTTCAGTAATATTAGAGTTTATTGGTTACAAGTAAAAAAGAAACAAATCTTTTATCTTCATAACAAATTGTTACGATCTTTCAGAACTGGATGAGGAAAATGATATCATATTCCAACCTCCCTATTTTCTTTCCCCTCTTCAGCAATAAATATACGACTCGCAGAAACTCCTTAACAATATAAATAATATTACTCTCTTTTTTGGAATTTAAGCTCATAGCCATTTTATAAATAAATGGACGAATATTTTAAAGAACACCAATAAAAATAAATAACTCTAAGCATCTTCACACCTATAAACACGAAGTGTTAAGCAGAGGCACCACCAGTGAGCAAGTCAAGCTGAAGACATTAATTCTACCAATGTGATAGATGGCAAGTTTATCGCCAACCGTCCACATATACGATTCCGGGTAACTTTAAAAATTAAATACTTTTTTTGTTGCCCAACCAGGAAATCGAACCATCAAGAAATCAATTCCGACGCCGGATATCTGGACACCTGCATACCCTTATAAGCAAAGGCACAACCAGCGTACCTACGATTGGCCGAAAATATTTAATCCTGTAATATGATAGATGGCAAACCTAACCACACGTCTGTCGTGTCTATAGGCAAGTTCTCAGCAGGAGCTGATCCGATAACGGTGGCAAACACCAGCCTCTCAGTCCCAACACCAGCAACATCACATGTAACACTACACTATACTCTTATTCTATTATATTCTTCGTCACCAGTCTCAGCGACGACGAACTCTTTCCCGCCCGGCCACCACCATCGATCCACTCAGTAACCAAAACCCACCACCAAGTCCAGGAATTGTCTCCCGGGAGCCCTTTTTGCTGGCGTTGTAGGGAACAGTCCAATCCATTTAGATGATGTCTCGGGCTGAGCACTCTGCTTGACCACAAAATCTGGTGAATTTGTAAAAAGTGTACGGTTAGCTGGTAGCCAATAAAAATACCATCAGAAGAACCATGTGCTGGTGTTCGATTGTATTAGATTTTAGCCATACTCCGTAGTCTAAGGTTGCCAATACCCATTAACATTTGTGTTATAGGTAATGTGTTCTCACCATCAACATATCCCTCTTCTTTTGCCTTTTCTTTAAAAAAAGAAATGTAATCCAGGTATTAAGAGCATATTTCGTAATCAAAGTTCCGTATGAAAAAATTTGCTAAAGATTCTTGGTTTTTCTGCTAAAAAGTCTTGGTACCGTCGTTCCTATTCTTGCTGTCATAAGCTTACTGCTCGCCATTGTTGTATTCCAATTTGCTGATTATAGTAACCTTCTGAAAAGGCTTCAATATAAAGTTACCACCTACATAATATATGAGATTTATTTACCGCTCCCACGAGGATGCAATGAGATAAGAGAAAAGCATCTATGTTATTCTCCATGGTGATAGATGCTAAAATTAGCTCTGTAGGCAAGTATAGTTAAATACGTTTGTTAACCATATAAGGCGTTGGCTGTTTTATGACCGGTTCCTTTAATCAACAATACGTAATATAGGCTTAACCATTCGTAGTTTGTTCAAAAATAACTGAGCGTTACTTGTATTACCAAACAATGTTCAGAGTTAACGAAAACGAGCAACCGTTGTATCTTAATAAGTCTGCAGAACGGTCAATTCTGTAAATTGAAAATATTGAAAAAATAAATGGCAGGGGGTGTTACTGGATCGATACCAAACCCAAATATGTGATAAATTTTTTTTTGTCTAACTGTCGGTCTGTATGTTCAGGCATCACGTGAAAACTAACGTTTCGATTTCGATGAAACTTGGTATAGTTATACCTTATTATCCTGGGCATAAAATGGGATAATTTTTATCCTGGAAAAATACTTAGAAAAAAATAAATCTTAATTTTTCAGTTTTATCACGCCGAGACCGACATACGCGTGGACGGATTCACGGGCGGAAGCTAGTCCGTAATAAAAGCGATTCGTTTCTTGAATATAGGCATTAGTCACCTTCAAACACAGTTATCAATTCAACTGCATGTTTTTTTCTATGTTTGTTTGTTCTAGATGTCGCCTCTGTGGTCTAGCGGTCCGGGTGTTAGACTTGACTGCGTGAGGTCTCGGGTTCGAATCCCGGGTTGGCCAACCAGAAGAAAATTGGATTTTTCCAATTTTCTAATAAAAAAAATGTTGTATCGGGATTGGAAATGTGCCCGGTTGGCGATAGGTTTGCCACCTATCACATTGTGGGACTTAGTATCTTCGGTTAATCGTGGGTGCCCTGGTTGTGCCTCTGCCTACCCCTTCGGGGATATGGGCGTGAAGATACTCTATTCGTTGTCATGCAGAGGGTGTAAACTTCTATTTGGTGTTGTCATAAGTTTTGATTTATACAGGGACCAAAGCACCCTGTACCCGCAGTGTGGATAGTGCAGCGAAGTTACCACCACTACCGTCCTTAATTAACTATTTTATGGTATTGGAATGCAAACAAGCAGACGGATTACCTGATGGTAAAAAATTAACGTTGCCTAGGGACACCAAAAGTGGCAATGGTGCGTTGCTTACAGTTGGAGAGCAGATTTCGAGAAGTGTTGTAATAAATCCATCTTTGTTTTATTATAATATTTATACGTGAAGCAAAAACTTTGGACCCCTTTTTTTATGAAAATTGCGCTGACGGAGGATGAGGAAGATGAATATGAAATTTGGCGCACTTATAGATTATATGTAGGAGAAGTGCAGATCGCTAATATTTTTTTATGATAATGTTTATAAAGTGTATTAATTCAAAAACTAAAACATTACACGTACTATGCATTTGACACAAACAAACAAATATACTGATAACGACAAGAGATCACAGATGGCGCACAAACTATAATCATACAGTTTGAAAACAAAGTAGTTCGTCTTGAGAAATGAAGATGGCGTTCTTATCAACAAGATATTAAAATTTATTATGGTCGAATTTCGACCAATGGACGTACACTAGTATATAAATTTAACTGAGAAGTCAATTATTAAACTGGATAGAAAATTTTAACTAGTGATATTTACTAGAATCGCTGTTTGGTGCCTGCTGTTCGGGTTCAGCAAACTTGTACACCATGAAACACGACTAACTGTCGAAGTATATAATGCCGATATTGTTCTTAAGTGGTTCCGAACCCTCAGCTGACTTCCATATCGACGGGATTACCAATTACACGAGTGCACCAAACTTTGTCTTACTATATGCAAATGAGAACTAAACTAGTTGCCAAAACTTCAGGATCATTACTTGAAATTTTCACATCCATTTAAATTTGGATATTCGCCAACAGTCTTATGGGGAGAAGATTTTTTGAGTGTCCTAATCAGGGCAGCGCTTGAGATATTTTTGTCTTTGTGATTACCACAGGAAATCCGTCTGCTTGTTTGCCTTCCATCATCCTAAAAAAATATTGCTTCCTATGTCACAAAGGTGTTGCAAATTATTCCCACTAATTAATTGAAAGACATAATATGGTAGTCTTAGGGTTTTGTAAATTAGAGCGGACTGATCCATCCTAGATTTCACATATCAAAATTATCAAATAGGCAATCGTTTAAAGTAACTATCTTATGAATAAATTCTGTACTTTTTTTGAAAACCTTAGCTTATTCGTCTCCCTAGATGAGGTACATAAAAATTAGGTATTTTCTTTGATTTCCCTAGAATTCTATTCAGACTTGGAGACGGGATCAACTCGGTAGTCCGCCTTTTTTAAAATAACGTGTGGCACTCGAAGACTGCCGCGGTAAAGCTATTGCATAAGCAGGCATGAGTCACCAGATTTCGCATTTTATTGGATTACGCATGTGCAGTAACTTCTGTATAACCAATACTACTTAGAGGGAGTTGCTGAACTAAAGAGACAAGCGTGATCAAAAAGTCATTAAAAGTTTTGCTATTTATCGATAGATGACAAAACTAAAAAGTATCACCACTGTGCCAGTCGGAGTGGAGGGTGTTAGGTTATTTTCGTTACGGAATTTCTGGATTCGGTCTCCACGCTCAAGGCCCGCGATAGAAGCTATGCAATAGCTTAAAAAGCTTAAAATCCGGTATTTTTTTGATATTCTAACAATTTCCGGGGTAAATGTGGTCACTAAATTCTGTAAGGCATCAGTTTCATACTGTTTCAATACCGCTTTAAATATTTTTTTTATGACATTGGAAGGCAAACAAGCAGACGGATTTCCTGATGGTAAGAAAGTCCCGCCGCCTAGAGACACCAAAGTTGGTAATGGTGCGTTGCCAACCAGAGGCCGGGATGTTAGGCCTCGAGCAAAAGTAAGTTTACCGGTTGCCTTACCCTCCGAACCGGAACACGTCATGACGTTATGGCGGCAGGAATAGGTAAGGCGGTAGTACCAATCCGGGCGAGTCGCTGCGAAACTCTACCACCTAGTCAGATGTCACGGTGTTAGTGACGGCAAGCCTATGCTCGCCTTTTACGAGCTGCCCGGCACAGGAATGCAGATGGTCTATTCTACAAAAGAGCCCGGACCAACACGGGAAAAATACAATGATACAATACAATGATAAAAATGCCGTACAAAAATAAATGACCAAAATACACTCACTCTACCGGCACTTTTGAATTCTCACCTGCATTCAGTTGGACAGCTTACAGGTGACGGCATAGTGTTGATCTTATTATTTTATGCACTTATATCGTCGTATTTTCTTTACCTAGTGGTTCATATGACCCATCTATTTTTGGCATGGGCCTGTAGTCTATTATTATAGTAAAGAATTGTACTTTTTCACTCCATGTTACACTTTAACCAACATTTTTGAAGATTTAAAATAAAACTGACTTATTTATCTTCAGTCATAAAGCCCTGATAGGTAATGCTGAGAAAATTTAAACCACTTGGCATAGGTACAAGAGTTTGCTTTTAAAAAGTGTGTATGTAAAGTTGGGTATTAATATTCTTCTTTTTCCTGATATCTAAACGCGATCCTGAAGTCGAGCCACGTGTCTTTAATACACAAAAGTTCCCGCGGGCAATATCTTATACTACATAGTAGAAATTCACAAACTCTTAAACAGTAAAGTAAAGTTATATACCACAACACAAACTGCCACTAACCGAATAATGTAGATTTTATTCTAAAGTAGTTCAGAACAATCGACCAACTTTCATATTGGCGCAATTGCCAATTATCCGAATACTCCAAACTTCAATGTTATAACATGTATATTATGTGGGTCTGGGGAAGGCCTAGTATAAGTTTTAGTATTTCATACTGTAGGATATAATTATTAAGATACATTTTTAAAATTTTATAGCATAGATTTTTCACCGTGTTGGTCCGGGCTCCTGTGCAGAATAGACTACCTGCCTTCCTGCCAGACAGCTCGTAAAAGGCGAGCATAGGCTTACCGTCACTAACACCGTGACATCTGACTAGGTGGTAGAGTTTGCAGCGGCTCTCCCGGATTGACGTCTTCCGGTTTAATGGGACCTAAGGTAGCCGGTAAACTTAATTTTGCTCGAGGCCTAACATGCCGGCCCCAGGTTGTCAACGCACCATTACCACCTTTGGTGTCTCTAGGCGGCGAGAATTTCTTACCATCAGGAAATCCGTCTGCTTGTTTGCTTTCCAATATCATAAAAAAAAGATATAGTATCCAGTCTCTTACGAGTTTTTAGAGTCCCGTCGTCAAAGGCCAAAAAATGGAACAGTTATAGTTTCGTCATGTCTGTCTGTCCGTTTGTATGTCACCTAAATTATAAGAACTGTACAGTTAAAATTTACTTGAATAGATGTATTCTGTAAACCACTTAAGGGCATTAATTTTTACAGAGAAAAATAGCAAAAAATTACATTTACTACTAAAATACAAAGTATTAATTAATGAAGGCGAAGAAAACCAAAGTGAGTTCGGTGATTTGGAAAGATTGGTAGATATACAATGTGAATTTGGATGGATGTGGCTATCCGGGAAAACCTATTATCCAAGGGTGGTGTCAGGATTCTCTGGACTACAGGAATAATAACTGGATATAAAAATTACGCCGAAACGTATACGCCAATTTAGCAAATTTTTGATATGTTGGTTATTGCGAGGAGAAGATTTTAAGAAAAGAAACCAGAAACATTTTAGAGAAAAATTGAAAAACAAGGCTTTTATCCATACAAAAGAATACGAAGTTAACCGGGTTGGATATTATATTTATTAACGATATATCACATAGTAATACCGTCACAAAGCAAATATGTCAATATTGTTTCATGTAATCCAGATATCGCTTCAGACACAGGTATGTCATTGGGATTTCCAATTACATATACATACATACATACATACATATCTTCACGCCAAGTCCCTTACGGGGTAGGCAGAGAGTATCGAGTGCCAGACCTCACGATCCTGACAAACCTGTAACCTAACCCTAACCTTTACATATACGTAAAGCTTTTCTAGTGTATGTGCACCATATGCACTCGTATAAGAAGGCTTGAAATCCTGAAATTTTTGTAATGAATATCCTTTTTATTACATTTTGTAAAATCTTTACCAAGCTTAAAATTGTATAACCTACAAATATTATAAATTCGATAGTTTGTATCTTTGTTTGTTTGTTACTCCTTCACGCAAAAACTGAACCTACTAAATTCGAAAGTTTGTATCTTTGTTTGTTTGTTACTTTGTTTGTAACACGCAAAAACGACTCAATCGATTTTCATGAAATTTGGCACACTTATAGAGAGTAACTTGTATTAACATATAGGATAGTTTTTATCCCGAAAGAATAACCCTGTGGGACTAATTACCACGCGGGCAACGCCGCCGGCAACAGCTAGGTTTCAATATCAACACACGTCTCATATAATATCATTTACAAAATGTATAGTACTTCTGAGCCTAAACGTAGATAAAAATTATTAAAACCTACTAGCCGACACGGTGAACTTCGTATTGCTTGATATTAATAGCTTTTATCAGTTTCTATGAAGCAAAGCATTCATTTTACCATTTACCCTACTATTTTCACAGCTTTCTTTTCATAAGAAACTTTTCCTGACAATAACATAAAAAACAAACATAATACATGGTTTTTTAGGCCACATCTGTCTCTTAACATGAGGAGAGCGGTGTGTTTGACACCGTCTAATAGCATAAAAAACTTTCTAATACAATGAAAGTTAAGGCATGTTTTTTCCTATTTTTCCTGCGTTTTGTCCGTTGTATCCGTTTGCATCCGTTGCGGTGTATCCGTTAAGACGTGATACGATGCCCATGCGAAATAGGGACTCAATTTATATACATACTAAAAATATAAGGTCACCAAGGCAACACAACCACCTCAGAAGTATTTTCTTTTTATTAGAAAAAGGATTTTTAAAATCGGTTCAGAAATGACGAAGATGTCGATAAGAATACACAAAAAATATGCAATAGTCAAACATATAAATAACCCCCTCCTTAGTCGTATAAAAATAACTTTCACAATTCTTGACCGCTAACATTTAGAATATGAGCTATATTTTATCAAAATCATTAAAACAAATGCAAAATTAAGCTTAGAAATTTGCTATTTATTAACAAAAACTAAAAATTACATTTTGTTCAAACTGCTTTAAAAGTATGAAGTATTTTTCTGAACAATTTCACATGAAAGTTATGAAAAAAGTTATCTTTCTCATATGCCAGGTGAGGCTCTCGGAGCTCTGTGGAGGCTTTGTGGGCTGTTTAATTAAGATAATATTACTGTATCATGATCTATATTTATTGTGAAATCTTTTCCACTTTTATTGCTCGTGTAATGTTAAGCTTATATATTTTTTTAAATAAATGAAAATTAATAGTTTGCTCCCATTATTTACGACTTTCCTACTTCTTCTTACGACTTTTTTTTTGCCCGTGTTGGTCCGGTCTCGTTTGTAGAATAGATCATCTGCCTTCCTGTGCCAGGCAGCTCGTAAAAGGCGAGCATAGGCTTGCCGCCACTAACACCGTGAAATCTGACTAGGTAGTAGAGTTTCGCAGGGACTCACCCGGATTGGTACCACCGCCTTACCTATTCCTACCGCCATAACGTCATGACGTGTTCCAGTTCGGAGGGTAAGGTAGCCGGTAAACTTATTTTTTTCGAGGCCTAACATCCCAGCCTCTGGTTGGCAACGCACCATTACCGCCTGTGGTGTCTCTAGGAGGCGGGAATTTCTTACCACCAGGAAATCCGTCTGCTTGTTTGCCTTCCAATGTCATAAAAAAAACATAATTTAGATTTTTTTTAAACAAAGTGAATAAGCGGGCAGTTTTCCTGAAAGCTTCCTGAAGAGACAATAAGCCTGTATATACTGTTGTTACTGGTGTGTCCTTGTTTTTTGCCTTTTTTTTTACCAAATCTAGGTTACCTTATCCTTCAGCAAGGAACATCACAATAGCGAGGTCTGACGATATGTCGACAAAAGTGAGTATCTTGGCGAGCAGTACTCTGCCACTTCGTTTCGACTGACTGCACCATCTCAATATTTTACTAGATCTCTCCACATATGGGTAATAGGGTTTTACTAGCAGACGATAGATTTTTATTCTTATTAAAATGATAAGATAGAAAAGAAATAAAGTAATTCATTAAGTAATTATCATTAAGACGCAGTAAAACCGCGCAAAACAAAAACAAAACATTATTAGTTCGACTTAATGAAACTAAAGTATTTTTTGTAAGTGCAACTACAAAAGCGTTACAAGACTACCTTATGTACACCCCCATGTATGTCACCCTGCGTTTAGTGGAAACCCTAACCTCTACCCTATCAATCAATTTAAATGTTTTAAATGTGCTAAAACCGACTTTAATTTTTATGTTAATTCTTCTAAATCTACAAACTAAATTCTAAATTGAGTATTTTCCTCGATTTCGCTGGAACTCTATCATTAGATCCAGACGTGCTTGTAACTGAACCAGCTCGGAAATACGTTCTTTCAAATTAAAAATATGCTTTCGAGTCGTTTCACGCATGATGAAGAAAACGATTAATATACATAAAAAATAAAGACGGTAAATATATAACTTTTAATTTTTTTTTAAAATACTTTTTGACAGTTTTAACGCCATCTAGCGAAAAGATGGTCAAAGTTTTTCATAATTTTTAATTTTTGTCTTTATATAGAGTGAAATTAGTCAATTTTGGTGGCATTTAGTACAGTAAAAGTGCATAAATGAAATAAACATTAAGAAATTAGCGTACATATCATGTATTTACTCTTTACTCAAGACCCTGACATGGCTTATTGACGATTTATGACTAATTACAATTGAATCTCGATTTTGGTAAACTTCATGCAAATTTCTACTTGACTAATTTCAAAATACTAAAGTGAATGCCAAAACCTAAAGAAAGAAAGAAATAACTTTGGAGTTTTGGCGTCATCGTGAATAAAGATGGTCGTAATTTTTTCACAAACATTGAATTTACTGTAAATTATGAGAAAAATTAGTTAATTTAGGTGGGAATTAGTTTAATTTTGTTCAGTCAAAGTGCACAAATGAAATAATCATGAAGAAATTAGTGTTTCGTGAATTTCCCCGCTGCCGCCAAATCTCCCAAAGCGAGCTTGTGTAAAGTGACCACCGCTTTACTCAAGACCCTGGCGTGACTTTGTAAATAGTGACTAATGACTGTATATAAATAATCAATACGGATGACATGTGACTAATGACTGTATAAGAAATAATTAATACGGAAGACGTGGCAGCATGGCCTAAAGGTCTTAGCCGACCCCAGAAAGGGGCAAATTAACTTAAAAAAAAGAGAGTTTTGGCGCCATCGTGAATGAAGTCGTCGTATTTTTTCATAATTATTGAATTTCGTGTTCACATTGAGTGAAATTAGTTAATTTAGGTGGGAATTAGTCTAGTTTTGTTCAGCGAACGTGCACAAGTGAAATCGTCATGAAGAAATTAGTGTATCGCGAATTTCCTCGCTGCCGCCAAACCTCATAGACAAGCTTGTGTAAAGAAACCACCGCTTTACTCAAGAACTGAAACAAAGAAATAATACGGAAGACGTGGTTGTATGGCCTGAAGGCTTTTTTTAATTTTTTCATTGGCTGAAAATGAGTTTCCTTGGATATTTTTAATTAAAAGGCCGCCCTTTATAATTTTAAACGGTACTTAAAAGTCCAAGCTATTTTTAGACGATTTTATATGAAAGTTATGAAAAAGTTTCCTTTTCCTTGAAGTTGAGCTTTTAAAGCTTTGCGTAGGCTTTGTTCTCTGTTTATGGTATTTAGTTACGGTAGTATATCTATATCGATAATAAAGATCAACAGTTTTAGCGGAGTCCAGACAAAAGATGGAAGATAACCAACTTCCTACTTGAATATTTTAAGAACGTAGATGTAAAGACTCAATCACTCTCCAAACCAGTGGTTCTTAACCTTTTAGTCCTGGGGGACCATTTAAAAAAATCCGTTATGCCGTGGACGACCCAGTTGGTTTATTGATTCAGTAAATAGTCTGCGTTTTTTGTTAAATCTCAGTAAAGTGGTATTTCAGAGTTTTTGCTTTCGATTTTGTTGATCCATAACTCGATTTTAGAGATAAATGCCCTGATATCTTAACTAACAAATATATTGATCATACCTTGCATCTGCAAATTTCCTGAACCTTGCAGCTGAATTTATTTAGTTGCATGAAAAAAACAAATAAATAAGCAAAACTAATTTTGAACTCTAATTCACAAAACTTCTTCAATAGCTCTTTGATTTTCTTGGTAGTAAGAATACTTTTTCTTTCTCTCTTAGTTCGTACAACCTCGACGGCATGTTTCCTTTGGAAAGCTGACGTACTTCCGTGTGGAAAACTAGAGTTTCGTGTTCAGAGTTCACATCAGAGCACAGTTTCTAGAAGAGACGAGTATTGGGAGCACTCTTAAAGTTAATTACTTTTGTATCTGTTTTCATCGTCAGAGCAAAGCATTCCGGCAGATGTTTGGCTGCCAATGCTTGACGATGAATAATACAGACGGCGCGCGAATTTTGTCACTTGTTTATTGGCATGACTTGCGAACCACTTGGAATGCTTCCAAGGACCACTAGTGGTCCGAGGACCACCGGTTAAGAACCACTGCTCTAAACGAAGCATCTATCCTTTAGAGAGTGGTGGGGTCGTCACACGCTTTTTTCTAGAAACAATCTGAGCCCAGTTTTGTAAGAAGTAGTTTTATGTGATACCATCAGACTCCTTAAGCTAAGAGAAAGCGGTGGCCTATTGATACCATCGATGAAGATGCATCGCTTTACTTTATTCGAAGAGGAGTTAGGCCAATTATTATGAAAGTCTGCGGGTTACCCTGCCCTCTAGATTGGAACATGACAGAATTATTTTGGTTGCAAAAACAGGTAAAGAGATGAATCTCTACCTTGGCATGATGCTGCACACCACTACCACAGTTGGTTTTGTTGGTAATGGTAATATTATACCTAAGCTCGCTTGTTTCGATCTGCCTATCAGAAAGGCAGATGGTTTATTCTGGTTCGCGGATCAGGACACGAGGAAAAAGGTTATGAACGACTCAGAAACATAAATGGTTGAATTAGCACATTATTTTAGTGAAAAAACCGACTTTCATTTCACTAATTATGAACCACTTAGCAGATTTTGATGAAATGTAGAACCACATTTGAAACATGCAAAAAACCTTAAAATAATTTCAAAATCAAAAGTTTTGGATAACCCCTGCACAGTTTATATGCAATGTAGCTGAGAACCAATGGAACATCATAGACGACCAAGGGAAATAGTTATAATAAATTTTATATTTAAACTAGTCGACCCGGCGAATCTTCTTCCTTCCTAACATTAATAGCTACTAACAGTTTGTATGGATTAATGCATTGTTTTTCCCATTTTACAGGTTTTTCTTTTCATAATACCCTTCAGACAAAAATCAACACAAAAAAAGGATTAGAAATATTCGTCCATCCGCTCAGGCTAGATTCGATGATCACGCGAAATAGGAATTCATTCTTATGACATTTTAGTTGCCTGACCCGGAATCGAACTTAAAACTAGTGTAATCAACGCACATGTCATCGACCCACAAGTACGGATGAAACGATACGAGTAAAACCAACTAGTTACTCGATACTTTTATCCGATACCAAGCTTAGCTCGGTAGATTTTTTTTATAATTTGTGTTTTTTGGAAATTATACTTAAGTACGACCCATAATATAAAATTTCTTAGCACACTTATTGATATAGTATCACTTAACAACGCCATCTGCTGTAACAACTTTATTGCTATTCGCTAATAGATGCCAGGAAGAGTCATATTTTCCAGTTTAAACACGAATAAAATTTTCAGTTTAAACATGAATAAAATAACATTTTCTAAAAATGATTCCTAGCTAGATCGATTTATCACCCCCGAAACTCCTTACATACTAAATTTCATGAAAATCGTTGGAGCCGATTCCGAGATTCCAATTATTTATATATACAAGAATTACTCATTTAAAGGTATAAGATAAAGTTAGTTAGGTACATACAAGTTTAACCGGAAGACATTTACAAATGTTGAACTACTTGAGCAGCACCACGAAAACGGACATTTTTCATAAATTATTTTGAAGGTTACGTGTTGTACTAGCCATTACCAGCGACTCTCATGGTCGGGAGTATCTCAAAAAATATTAATTTATGTTATATTAAGAATAGCAATACTTGTAACGGTTTTCACTTAAAATATTTTAAAAACGATAGTATCGATACTTTGTGATCGGTACTGAGTAAGTATCGAAACTTAACGACCGATACCAGTATCGAGTAAAGTATCGATACCCCTGTGGTATCGTTTCATCCCTACCCACAAGAGTCTTATTACAGGAGCTAAATATAACTTTCGTTCAAAACATGTCGGATAACATTAATGAAGAATTATTTAATTATCCGAATCCCTAATGGGTAATGGCGGATACATTTATAATTACGTATCGAGGTCCACCAGATTCAATTTGGCTACATATAATTACATTGCCCTGCGGTTTTCACATCCATTTTACTTATATCTGTTGCGTTTTAGCTTTTATGTCTTATTTAGCTGTTACACGCGACTTTGTACACACATTATATTATATAACACTAATAAATACAACGCACAATAATAAAACAAATTTCCCGAGCATATTAAAGACTTACCGTTTAAAATTTTAAAAAATGTATTAAAATTAAGTTGTATGGTAAGGGTAATTATAAGATTTCAGAATATTTAGAAGACAGAAGTGCTTGAGATTAATTGCTCCTCATACCAATCTCTACAAATGAATTGTCAATGTTTTTTTTTTATATTACAGGAAGGCAAACAAGCAGACGGATTTCCTGATGGTAAGAAATTCACGTCGCTCTAGAGACACCAAAGATGGTAATGGTGCGTTGCCAACCTGAGGTCAGGATATTAGGCCTCGAGCAAAAGTAAGTTTACCGGCTTCCTTACCCTCCGAACCGAAACACGCCCTGACGTTATGGCGGCAGGAATAGGTAAGGCGGTGGTACCAATCCGGGCGAGTCGCTGCGAAACTCTACCACCTAGTCAGATGTCACAGTGTTAGTGATGATAAGCCTATGCTCGCCTTTTACGAGCTGCCTGGCAAAAAAGGCAGATGGTCTATTTTGCAAATGAGCCCGGACCAACACGGGGGAAATGTAATAAAGTTTTGTAAATAAGATAGGAAAAAAGACAAGCCCGCTGAGTTTCTTTCGCCGGATCTTCTCAGTAAGTGGCCGCGTTCTGATCCGGTGGTAGTTTTTAGAATTATATAGACGCGTTACAATAATCTTTGTATAGATCTTCGTAACCAAATCTATTTTGAATTTGAATTTGTATATAAAAATTAATTGCTAAATGTGTTGGTAAGCGCATAACTGCCGAGTGACTGGACCGATTTGTATAGTTATTTCTTTGTTGTGTTGGCAGAAGAAGGTTCTTATGAAGAGAAAAAACGGGAAAATCGGAAGGAAAATGTGGAAAATAAGACTCTATTTTTCCCATACAAACTGAACGGGTGAAACCAAGTTCACCGGGTCAGCTAGTAATAATAATAAATGTAGCTGGACAAGTCACACAAATTGAATCTGTCAGCAAATTATATGCTTATGTTATGGGTGTTAGTCAACGGTTCTAATACATAGAAATACTTAAATAGATACCAGAATAAATTTAAGAAACACCCAGACCCAGAAATGCAGACATCTAAATTAGCACACAAATGCCTGCTCCCTTTTTGAATCGAACCCAAGCGTTGTGGTTGGTCGATGTGTACTATAGCCACTCGACCAACGAGGCGATCAAAAATATAGTTTATCGCTTGTGTGGTCCAGCGATTTGTTGTTGGACTTGACATTATGGGTACCTCATGATTGGTCGGACATGACTTCTTACACTTAAAAAAACACAAAATTTCTAATAAAAATAATGTTGCCCGGGACAATATGTGTACAGTTGACGATAGGCTTTCCACCTGCCACATTGTGGGACTTAGTGTCTTCGGCTAGTCGTCGGTGCTCTGCCCTAGTTGTGTTTCTGCCTATATCTTCACTTCAGTAATTTTATTTGTTATGTGGTATGACTGAAAACATGTATAGGTCTCACTGTCATTGTAAAAAAGTAGGAATCTTCACATACATGTTCTCAATGAGGTAGGCAAAGCACACATGATTGGCCTAAGGTACTTAGTCCCACAACATTAAGATGGCAAGCTTATTGCCAACCGGGCACTAATCAGATCCCGGTCAACGTCTTCATTAGGATCGAAAAATACTTTTTGTACTATCCGACCCAGTAACCGAACGTAGCACATCGTATAGCCAGTGTAAGTTAAAAATAACTAGTTGCCCTAAGTTTAATATTAACTGTATGGTAAAAAGTACAAGGATTATTTAGAAACAAGATATCATGTAGTCAACGCTAACACTGGACTATTAAACTATAGAGGCGATAACAAAAGCAATAAAGAAATAATAAAGAAGTCGATCAAATGTCTAGTGTGTCACCTACCTTAATATCTACATTGAGCTATGACAGAGCAGCGCTTCCTAACACAAATGCTTTGTTGCATTTAAAAGGAACCGCTACATGTTAATGTATTTAGTATTGAATAAAGATTTTTTTTTGAATTTTTTTGAATTTTTTTTATCAAATAAAAGAAGGAAATAGGTAAACCACAGAGGCTATAATTATAAGAACAAGAATAAATAAGGCAATGGATCACCCGGGCAAGTCTACCAGTTTACTACAAGCGATCTAGTTTGTAAAGATACGTTTAATCTTTGCCCGTCTTTTTGAGATGTCAAATTGAAGCAGATGGTCTGGTCAAAAGAACCGAACCAACGTGAAAGTTGCAGATGGTTTATTCTATACAAAAGACCAGAAACAACGTGGAAGTTGTACGAAAACTTAGTTAAAGATACAAAACTGATAATAACAGTTCGTCCGAACAATTAGTTCGTACTACGAAGTTTCGGGATCACCGGATATCCGACCAATACCGTGGGGGTGGCTATCCTGTTGCACACAAACTAAATTTGCGTTAATTAATAAGTAGAATCTATACTTGCTATCGTCGGCACTTGGTAGAATTCCATTGCATATACACGTTGTTTGGAGTTAACACCTGTACTTATCCACTGTATACTTATTTAAAAAGAAGTCCTTTTTATCTTTAGTTTCAAAGCCCTGATGATGCTGTAAACAGTGAAACCGGTTGGCTAGAAAGTAGCAGAAAGTGTTAAATAAAGTATACAGTGGATAAGTACAAGTGTTAACTCCAAACAACGTGTATAATTAATAAGTAGCTATCTTCTTTCAATGTAATTGATAGAAAGAGATAAAACATGTGTTGTCAGATAAGTTTGTATGCGACATTTACGATTACGATTATGTACGATACGTTTACGCAGTATCTCAGAATTTATGTACATCACTAATGGTAATATCCTAAACGAGGACGGAGGAGTATAAAGTTTGGCAAATTTATAGTTTTTGTGTAGGAGAAGTGCAGAACGCTAATGTTTTTCAATAAAAAAAAACATTACACATACTACCATGCATTTGACACACACAAACAATTAAATTGACTAGTGGTCGTCCATTGGTCGAAACTCGACCATAATAAATTTTAACATCTTACTGATAAGAACGCCATCTTTATTTCTCAAGACCAACTACTTTGTTTACAAACTTTTTAGTGCGCCATCTGTGATCTTTTATCGTTACCATACATATATTTGTTTGTGTGTGTCAAATGCATGGCAGTGTGGGTAATGTTTTATTTATTAATTTAATGTACTTTATGAACATTATTAAATAAATAAATAAATATCCCTGGACAAGTCACACATATTGAACCTAACCCCAAAGTAAGCAAATTGTATTATGCTTGTGTTACGAGTATTAGTCAATAATGCTAATACATAGAAATACTTATATAGATATCAGAATAAATTTAGTAAACACCCAGACCCGGAAATGCAGACATCTAAATGTTCATCACACAAATGCCTGCCCCCGTCGGGAATCGAACCCGAGCCTCGCGGTTGGTCGATGTAGTTAGGCATGTACGCTAGCCACTTGACCAACGAGGTTGAAAATTATTATTAGAGTTTTGCACTTCTCCGACGCATAAACTATGTGTGTGCCAAATTTTATTTCGTTCGCGCAATTTTCGTCGAAAGGGGTGCAAAGTCTTGGCATCACGTATTAATATATAGATAACGATAAAATATCAAGATGGCGCACAAAGTACATCCATAAAGTTTGGAAACAAAGTATTTGGCCTTTGTAAATAAAGACGGCTTTCTATCCAAAAGATATAAAAAGATCTGGGTATGTCAGAAAGATCATGAAAATAGAATAAATGCGGTCGAAATGAGAGCACTACGGAAAATCTGTAGTGTAATGCTCGCTGACCGCGTTCGTAGCAGTGAGATCCGAGAAAGAGTGGGATTGAAAGAAAGTGTTGGTGTTAAAATGCGAAAGGGTATGCTCCGCTGGTTCGGGCATGTTTAAAGAATGACAGATGAAAGATTGACAAAGCAAATATACAATGCGAATGTGGATGGATGTAGGTACCCGGGGAGACCAAGGCTGACATTTCACGATCAGATTAATCGGATATTATCCGAGGGTGGTGTCGACTCTCCGAAACCGGCATGTTTGTATGAAAAGGGTAATGAATGTAAAGGAAGCAAGACAGGTTTGTCAGGATCGTGAGGTCTGGCACTCGATACTCTCTGCCTACCCCGTAAGGGGCTTGGCGTGAAGAAAAGTATGTATGTATTAAAAATTCTTATGGTCTAATTTCGATCAATGGGCGAGCACTGGCTGTAATAATTTGGGTACAGTTAAACTTCAAAAAGCTAAATGCGATTTCAAGGAGCAAGTTATCTACACTATTGTAGTTTATGCGGAGTAAAACAGTAAAAAAGCTACTTTGATCTCAATAAGTAAATCATCTGGTTAACAAAACTAAGGTACTTTCCTCATTTCCCTGGGATTCGAGCATCAGATGCCGACCTGGTGTTAATGACACCTTGGAAGTACGTTCTTTCAATTAAGAAAAAATATTATCGCCTCTGTGGTCTAGCGGTCCGGGTGTTGGACTTGACTGCTTGAGGTCCCGGGTTCGAATCCCGGGTCGGCCAACAAAAAGAAAATTGGATTTTTCCATTTTTCTAATAAAAAAAAAATGTTGGTTGGGATTGGAAACGTGCCCGGTTGGCGATAGGCTTGCCACCTATCACATTATATGGGACTTAGTATCTTCGGCTAGTCGTGGGTGCCCTGGTTGTGCCTCTGCCTACCTCTTCCCCCGAAGAGGTAGGCATATGGGCGTCTTCACGCCCATATCCCCATATGGGCGTGAAGATACTTTACTATTGAGAAATGACGGGGAAATTGATTAACATATTTTAAAAATATGGGAGCTGAAATTCCATTTTAATTCCAATAGCAAAACCTACGCGAATTAAGGGTATGCACCTGCATAATTCTGATATTATAATACACCGAAATTCCCAACTCCCGAGTTTACACGAGGGATTAAATATTCTCCATTAATGCTTAAACCTACAAAGCCTGTGCCAAGCCTTAAGGAAATTCTATTCTCTTTGTACACCAAATACCATCGCAAATGTTCAACCCTGCTATATATATTTGCACTCTATGCATACGTAATAAGGTTTAAAATTGCATGTACATGTTTCATTTTCGTTCCCGGTTATTGCATTCTCCGTTTTGATTGATGGGAAGTATTGTGTTGCTAGAGGCAAAATGGCTACTATTTGAATTGGCTATTTATTAGATACTAGCTGTTTGTACAAACCGGCGTGTTTTTAAGAAAAGGGGAATAGAAAATCGGAAAATCTGTGATGTAATTCGCTGACCTCATTTGTAACAGTGAGATCCGAGAAAGAGTGGGATTGGAAGAAATTGTTGATGTTCAAATGCGAAAGGATATGCTCTGCTCGTTCGGTCATGTGGAAAGAATGTCAGATGAAAGATTGACAAAGCAGATATACAATGCAAATGTGGATGCATGTAGGTACCCGGGGAGACCAAGGCTGACATTCCACGATCAGATCACTCTGATATTACTCGAGGGTGGTGCCAAGAGTCTCCGAAACCGGCGTGTTTGTATAAAAAGGGTAATGAATGTGAGGAAAGCCAGACAGGTTTGTCAGGATCATGAGGTTTTATCACTCGATACTCTCTGCCGTAAGGGACTTGGCGTGAAGATAATATCTTCAAAGAGTTTTTTTTATTTTGATTGAGCATTTGTTTTATTTGCTTTGAAACGATATCTGTCAAATAAAGGAAAATACTACTTGTATAATGCAGTAATAATATCACATATGGGAATATTAATGTTATTTATTCTTTAAATAATAAAAGTAAAAACAATGATAATTTCTATAAAGCAATAAAATAATGTTAATATTTCCATTGAAAACTAGATACAGAACGACACTGAAAGAAAAATATTAAAAAAATATAGCTTAGAAAAAGGTATCCCCGAAGAGGTAGGCAGAGGCACAACTAGGCACCCACGACTAGCCGAAGACACTAAGTCCCACAATGTGATAGGTGGCAAGCCTATCGCCAACCGGGCACATTTCCAATCCCGAGCAACATTTTTATAAGAAAATTGGAAAAGCCCAATTTTCTTTTTGTTGCCAGACCCGGGATTCGAACCCGGAACCCCATGCAGTCAAGTCCAACAACTGTACCGCTAGACCACAGAGGCGAGTTAAAAAGAAGACGGGTTGCACTCCGGGAGTGTCGGCAGAAATGAAAACTTTAATATGAACGTTGTGCATTTTTGATATTTTGGAATGTAATAGGTTATTTTGCACGAACTGCTTTAATTATCAGTATGAAAGTACTATTATTTATGTGGTATAACACAATAGTCTTGTGCTTAAGGTCCCATACTCAGTCAGCCAGAAGAGCCAATCACCGCGCTCCCCCGTTCCATGATTACTATGAACAATGGCGCTCTAAAGTAAACGTCTTAAGCGAAAAATTACTACTTTTGACACTATAAAAGTAATTTGAAAAAAAAAGTATAAAAACTGAAACACTTATCTTTTAGGTATAGTACTTACCTATGTTTACGTTAAATCTGGTGTCGATATTTTCATAATTGAAGTAGACAGAAAGCAAAAGCTTTCAAAAAAGGGTTAAATTTTTGATTTTTTTCTATCGAGCAAAGTGAAATGAATCGTGTTTTGGAAACACTAGTCTAGTAAAGCATATTCATGTTAATCTTGTGTATTTTTGTCAGCAACATCCATGATTGCTTAGTATGAAAAAAACAGAAAACTGCTGATGTATTTTAGCGTATATGGCCCCTTAATTGAACATTTTAGGATTCGCACTGCAATCGTACAATCCGTAAAACGTACTAGTACACCTTATTAATACTAATAGTACCTACCTATTAGTATTCTGTGCTAAGCCATAAAACTTCAGTACGCTACCTACCTACGAGTACGGCCACTTCATAATTTACCTTGGTCAGTTAAAATAGTATTACTTATATGATAAAATATGATGAAATATTTAATTTTTCAAACTTATACATAATTCAATTCAATATAATATATTATTTGTGTATATTTGATTCGATTCGATTTCCTTTTTTTTATGTTATAGGGAGACAAACAAGCAGACGGATTTCCTGATGGTAAGAAATGTACGCCGCCTAGAGATACCAAAGATGGTAGTGGTGCGTTGCCAACCTGAGGTCAGGCTGTTAGGCCTCGAGCAAAAGTAAGTTTACCGGCTATCTTACCCTCCGAACCGGAACACGTCATGACGTCATGGCGGCAGGAATAGGTAAGGCGGTGGTACCAATCCGGGCGAGTCGCTGCTAAACTCTAACACCTAGTGAGATTTCACGGTGTTAGTGACGGTAAGCATATGCTCGCCTTTTACGAGCTACCTATCAAGGGAGGCAGATGTCTACTATTATTTCCTTTGTTAAACTTACAACTTTTTCGAAAACAGCTAAGCTTCTTCACAATGTTGTACTGTAATTTCTATCAACTGAGAAACTATGATAAACCTAGAAGTCGCAAACAAATTAAAAGATGTGCTGCGGTCTTGTTCGCGCATGCGCAGTGCGCCACCTTACGTTCTGACGATCTGACGCGAAATTAAAAGTTTTTAAACATTCCAAAAAAAGTGCGCAACGCCGCTAAAAAGTTTTCACTTCATAAACTTAAGAATATATTTTTTTAATAACTGTTTTACTATTATTTTGCTCTTAAACTATGGATACACTCTAAATGTGCAAAATTCATTAAACTGAATAATTATTAAATTGTGCATATTTTTTTATTTATTTATCGAAATATTAACATGAAATTCATTTTTTTGCACTCTTGAAAAATCATTTTTATGAATAGTATCAGTAGGTAATGGATTAAGGGTGTGATTTGTATGTAAGCTGTATAACCGTGACAGAGTAGAATAATTATGATTTTCATACAAACTTTCGTTTAAGATTTTAGTCTTATGAATTTGATTTTTGAATAATTACTTCACTAAGGGCCACTTGCACGTTCCGGGGTTAAGTTTGATAACAAGTTAAACTGTCAAATACGTATTGAATTAGTCCTATATTAGAAGGTAACTTTGAGTTAAATCTTTAACCCAGGACCGTGCAAGTCGGCCTAAGGGTTACTTGCGCGTTTCTGGGTTAAGCATTTAACTCTAAATTAGCCTCTAACTAGGGTTAAATTGCTTCGAGTTTGACAGTTTAACTCATCGTTAAAGTTAACCCAGAATCGTGCAAGTGGCCCTAAAAGTGCAAAAACCGAGTCCAGTTATTTCATTGGGTGTCAGTCTCTCATCTTAAGCGTGTTTATATTGTTTAAGAATTTTAAACTTACACTGGTGTGAATAAGACGGATAGTGTTTACTTTACCAAAAAATGTTATAGAACAAAAGTTTTTTAAAGTTAGTCAAGCAGTCATCATCGTACTTTAAAGAAGACACCCACCTCTAAACAAAATCAACAAACGGCAAGCCAAGGCTTTGCAAAACCAAAATTCAAATGTTTTTGAAACTACGCACTACTTTGTACCATTATGAGGGATACTGGGAATTTACTCACTAAAGGTTTGCCCCACTTCTCTTACCATCAGAAGAGCCAAGTGCTTGTGGCTTCTCTTATCATATAAAAAAAGTATCTTCACGCCCATATCCACAAAGATATAGGCAGAGGCACCAAGGCACCCACGAGTAGCCGAAGACACTAAGTCAGACAATGTGATAGGTGGCAAGCTTATCGCCCACCGGGCACACATCCAATCCAGAAAAACATTTTTTTTTAGAAAATTGGAATAACCAAATTTTCTTTTTGCGGCGGATTCAAACCCGGGATCAAAACCTCATGCAGTTATCACATATTCTTAAAAATATTTCTTTCAGTTAAAAATATATTCTGACTCTCAAAATAACGAATAACATTAAAATGTTAAACTCCGTACAAAAATCCAGTTGACAGAAACTTCATTAGTGATGCTACTGACGGTTGCCAGAAGTGAAATATTAAATTAAATTTTAGAATTTAAACTTGCAATTGTGTCACAGTTAAGTTAAATAAAAATAAAATGTACACAAGAAATACATGAAGTATTTCTTGTGTACATTTTATTTTTATTTCATTTTAAACAATCAGTTTACCATTTTTCAGCATCTATGCAACGTTCTATAAAACTGAAAGTAGCATAAGCGATGTCTAGGTGGTAGAGTTTCGCAGCGACTCATCCGGATTGGTACCACCGCTTTACCTATTCCTGCCGCAGTAACGTCATGACGTATTCCGGTTTGGAGCGTAAGGTAGCCGGTAAACTTACCTTTGCTCGAGGCCTAACATCCTGGCCTCAGGTTGGCAACGCACTATTACCACCTTAGGTGTCTTTAGGCGGCGTGAATTTCTTACCATCAGTAAATCCGTCTGGTTGTTTGACTTCCAACATTATAAAAAAAAGATTCTTATCGTCGAAAAAAGGAGGAGGTTACGTGTTCTAATCCTATCTTTTTGAATTGAAAACTTACTACTCATATTTACTAACTTGAGCGGGAACTGATAGGAGAGATAATGTGTCTTTCCACTTATTCAAAACGCGAAAACGAATGTCTTTAATTACCTTTAAAATACCTAAAAATATAAATTCAATAAGCTTAAATTTATCCTCTGACAGCCGTTGTACTTATATGTTACAAATGCTGAGTATAGATTGAAAGAGTATAGATTTTACCCCGTGTTGGTCCGGGCTCCTTTGTAGAATAGACCATTTGCCTTCCTTGCCAGGCAGCTCGTAAAAGGCAAGCAAAGGCTTACCATCACTAACACCGTGACATCCGACTAGGTGGTAGAGTTTGGCAGCGATTCGCCCGGATTGGTACCACCGACTTACCTATTCCTGCCGCCATAACGTCATGACGTGTTCCGGTTCGGAGGGTAAGGTAGCCGATAAACTTACTTTAAGTTTGTAGTGTTCTTTAATAATGTTTTTCCATATGTTTCAAACAAAAGCTTTGTTTAGTTTCTTTGTTAAAGATTCTAGTAGTCCGATGTTGGCATTGACTTAATGGTCTTGAATTCGATTCCAGGTAGGCCAATTAAAATACATTTTTACTTTCTAATAATCTCTGTGAGTAATATTGTTCTGTGCTAATAACATTTTAATTTTGAATTCTCAATTACCCTCAAAAAAATATGTGCCATGTAGTTAAGAACTCACTCGATCGCGTTAGACAGACGATGTTACAAACAGACACAAACACACACACACAGAATGACTCTCTCTGTGGCTTCAAAAGTACAGAATGTGCGAACCAAACTTCATCACAATCGGTTCAGCAGTTTAAACTTGAGAGAATAACAAACAGACAGACTTTCGCATTTACAATATTAGCATGGATTTTATTTTGTTGCATAAATGGAATTGAAGATGATGATTCCCTAATTCCAGAAATAGGGATTTTAATCTTTAGCTAAGGAACCCTAAAAAGTGGAAATTGTCGTTAATGGTCTCTAAAAGCATAGCAGCTGGAAACTCAATAAGTGTAAATGTAGCGTCCATCCACCACTGCTGTGAACTTGTGTTGCTAACATGATTACTTGTTACAGTCAGCTAACGTTTGCCAAATGGCGAAACGTGTCAAGGTTTTTTTGAGTTCTTCTTCTTTCTTTAGGTTTTGACATTCACGTTAGTATTTTGCCATTAGTCAAGTAGAAATTTGCATCAAAGGAGAAGTGTCATTTGTGACCCAGACCCGACATGAAAGAAACATATCCCAGATTTTTTGTTATTTTGAGCATAACAAAAATGTAGTGTTGTTATATTCGAAATAAGTGGCTAACAATGAAATACTAACTTTTGATTTTTTCGTACAATTTTTTTTGATATTCATTTAATCACAAAACTTGTAAAATAAAATAATGACTAGGTTATCTAGATTCCAGATGATCAAAGTTCTAGTAAGTAGTAGTAGTAGTAAGTTCTAGTAGTACGTAACTATTATGTAATATTTAAACTCCAAGTAAGTGATGACAAAATCTTCGAAAGTAAAGAATAACGGTATTGTTAAAAATCTGGGAGCTTGATAGTGGAATATAATATCGATAAATGAAAAAAATAATAAATCTGAAAATCAGTTTTAATTCATTTTCTATTTCTATGTCTCTAAGTACATACTTCATTCCCAGTGCGGAATCGACAAAGTGATCTCGGTCTCTAGCCCATCCCAAGTAATACACAAACTTATAACTTGTGCGCAACTTCCCAAAGTTCTTTGACCATGGTAGCACGTGCAGTAGTATTATGGTATTGCCGTTATTCCATTTAAGCTTTGGGTCATTTTAAGTGGATACATTTGCTATTAAACAAAAAATAAATGGTTTTAACATATTTCGCCTGAGTAAAGTAACATAGCTATAAATAGGTGTTAGCCACTGTTATTTAAAATACTGTTACTATATTTTTGTTTTATGTAATATAACAAAAAAACTGAGATACGTCCCTTTTGTGTCGGGCCTGGGTAAATTTTCTATGGGCCATGACAGTTCTCCTTTTATATCAATTGTAATCAATTATTATAAGTCATCAGTGGCTTAATTACTGATATTAAACTTGGATGCTTCATAATTGTCAAATTTTGATGTCAATAAGTGAAAATAATCAAAACGTCAGACTTTAATCATGCGAAATCTCTTTGTAGAGAGACAAGTTTAAAACGTCAGAGTTCAGACTGTGAACTCAACAATATATTTGTTGCAAAATACTTTCATAAGGTCGGAATTTAATATTTCGACACTCTTTGTCGGGTGGCAACTACTGAGTTTCGGATATTAACACTTTTGCTGTCCCAAAATATAGTTGCTTTTCCTTTACTAAATGTCCAATACGTTACTATAAATTTTAAAGAAAGAAAACATTTCGCCCCAGACAGGATTTGAACCTGTAAACTTTCGTTTCTTGCATCGTATTAATATGATGTCATCTGTGATGAACTCATTTGGTGGGTACTCAGAATTGTGTATCTATAGGACATAACTACCCGCGTTAACGGGTTAGAAAGGAATTAAAAATTTCGAACGGGACTTGAATCCTCAGTAGCTCAATTGGTTAGAGCATTCGTCGGCTTGAGACGAAAGGATACAGGTTCAAATCCTGTCTGGGGCGAATTTTTTTCTTTCTTTAAAATTTATAGAAATTTATCCCATGCACAGGGCAAGTGCTAAAAATTAAAAAAAATAAAAATACGGTCCAATACGTTAGTTTAAATGTAATGCACGGACGCCTCAGTACGGACTTTCGACCAATCGTATTGTTCTGAAGTATTGGGGGCAGGTATTTGTGTGATGAACATATAGATGCCGGCATTTCCGTGTCTGGGTGTTCATTAAATTTATTCTGGTACCTATCTATTTAAGTCGCCTCTGTTGTCTAGCGGTTCAGTTGTTGGACTTCACTGCATGAGGTCCCGGGTTCGAATGCCGGGTCAGGCAACAAAAAGAAAATTGGGTTTTTCCAATTTTGTATAAAATAAAACGTTGCTCTTGATATGTGCCCGGTTGGGGATAGGTTTACCACTTGTAGGACTTATGCCCGATTTCACCAAGAGCCCCTATACTTTAGGGGACCTTTTAACGTTACTTACGGGACTATTTTCATATAAAACAGTCCCCTAAAATACGTTAAAAGTCCCTTAAAATATAGAGGACCTTGGTGAAATCGGGCATTAGTGTCTTCGGCTAGTCGTGGGTGCCTTGGTGTTGCCTCTGCCTACTTTTTCGGGGGTGTGGGCGTGAAGATACTTACTTATTATACAAACTCTATGTCGAGTGGCAACTACGAAATGTTGGATTATAGCCTATTTCTTTAAAGACAACATCAAAACGTCAGACTTTAACGACTAGAAAAACTTATCGAGAAACATTAATAACCCAACAAAAACGGACAGCTCTAACCCAAATGTATCTAACCCAAATAGTTAAAGCCCCAAATGTCCAACTATGTTAAAACGATTACATAGCCCCAGTGTAAAAGCTAATAAATAACATTTACCAAAACAAAGCAATCTAATTTCAATAAAATTGACCCATTTCTCAATGTTGGTATCGATTTTCTCGACAATTGTCTCAGCCTACCTCACACCTGCGCCCCTACGTGACCTTGGTGAAGAAACCTTGGATGAGGAATCGATTCTTCAACCATTGCACGGAATGTGATTGAATTAGATGATAATACGATAGGCGCAGCCCTGATCCTATAACTAAATAAAATAACGTCCATTTACATAAGGAGTTATTCGCTAAGAAACGAAACTCTAAACCTGTATTGATAACACTTGTACTTTATACAAAATTAGCTCTCCCAGCAAACTTCGTATCGCTTGATATTAATGCTTCGATTGTAGCGCAGTCTGTCAGATCCAGTGTGAAACATTCCAAAATCAGCAACTACTTATTATTAACAAAAATAATTAAAAAAAACGTTTTCCGGGAGACCAAATTTTGAATCTAAACTATTCTCGAATTCCCTTGAATACACACAAAAAAATTCATCAAAATCGGTCCATTCGTCCAGGAGGAGTTCAGTGACAAACACTAGAATTATATGTATAAAGATGTATTATTTGTAGCTTTATTTTAACAGTAAAGTAATCGAAGCATGGCATATTTTGTCAAGAAATACAAATAAGCAACAAATATCGTGCGAGTTTTGCTATCGCTCCGCTACTAAAATCTATATAAAAAAGTAGGATCTTAATGCCCATATCCCCGAAGAGGTAGGCAGAGGCATAACCAGGTCACCCACGACTAGCCGAAGACACTAAGTCCCATAATGTGATAGGTGGCAAGCCTATCGCTAAATGGGCACATTTCCAATCCCGACCAACATTTTTTTATTGGAAAATTGGAAAAATCCAATTATCTTTTTGTTGGCCGACCCGGGATTCGAACCCGAGACCTCATGCAGTCAAGTCCAACACCCGGACCGCTAGACCACAGAGGCGTAAATCTATATAAAGACCATGTAGTTCTCATTTTGATAGCATCGTTAAGGATTTGCAATTACATAAAATTAAATCGATTAATTTATTTAAAGCGATAAGTCATAAATATAATGAAACTTTAGTACCAACATTGAAAATTATAAACTAGTAACAACTAGTTAGTATACAGTGTAAGTAACTTCCCCGTGTTGGTCCGGGCTCCTTTGTAGAATTGACCATCTGTCTTCCTGCCAGGCAGCTCGTAAAAGGCGAGTATAGGCTCACCGTCACTAACACCGTGACATCTTGCTAGGTGGTAGAGTTTCGCAGCGGCTCGCCCGGATTGGTACCTCCGTCTTACCTATTCCTGCCGCCATAACGTCCAATGCTTGCCGTTGACGTGTTCCGGTTCGGAGGGTAAGGTAGCCAGTAAACTTACTTTTACTCGAGGCCTAACATCACGGCCTCGGGTTGGCAACGGACCATTAACTCCTTTGGTGTCTCTAGGCGGCGTGAATTTCTTACTATCAGGAAATCCGTCTGCTTGTTTACCTTCAACTATTATAAATATAAATACCTATATTAAAATAAATGTTATTAAATCTTAAAAGAAATGTGACAGATTTCGTTATTACGGTAGTTATTATTTTAAATAAAAAATCGTAGCTATAGAAATTTTGTCTATTACTCTGTTATGAGGTGGAAGCACTGTAGTAAAAGTTAAAGCCCAACTTAAAATCTTAGCTATTCCATAGCTATGTATAATTTAAACTACAATCGTAGGGTCCGCGTCGAGATGTGATGACCCCATCGTCCTGTTGTGGTAATCTAGTAATTTCGTTTTTTTTATGATATAGGAAGGCAAACAAGCAGACGGATTTCCTGATGGTAAGAAATATTCGTCGTCTAGAGACAGCAAAAGTGGAAATGGTGCGTTGCCAACCTGAGGTCGGGGTGTTGGGCCGCGAGCAAAAGTAAGTTTACCGGCTACCATACCCTCCATACCGGAACACGTCATGACGTTATGGCGGCAGGATTAGGTAAGGCGGAGGTACCAATCCGGGTGAGTCGCTGCGAAACTCCACCTTCTAGTCAGATGTCACGGTGTTAGTGACGGTAAGCCTATGCTCGCCTTTTACGAGCTGCCTGGCAAGGAAGGCAGATGGCCTATTCTGCAAAGGAGCCCGGACCACAACGTGGGGTGGGGTTCGTGGATGCAGGACGGTACATTAGCAGTTAGAACTACACAACTGGTTACTATTTGAAAACTCTACCATAAGATGTCAAAGCACCAATAACTTCTATAGTTTTTATTTGATAAAAAACGTTGACATAGACATTGTGGTTGCTGCGATTTTACCTTAAACCTCGAGTAAAAGTAAGTTTACCGGCTAACTTTTCCTCGGAACTGGAACACGTCAACGGCAAGTGCTGACGTAATGGCTGCAGGAATAGGTAAGGCGGTGGTACCAATCAGGGAAAGTCGCTGCGACACTACCACCTAATCAGATGTCACGGTGCTGGTGACGGTAAGCCTATGCTCGCCTTTTACAAGTTGCCTGGCTCAAGGACGCAGAGAGAGGGCCTGCAAAAGAGCCCGGACCAACACCGGGAAAATGGGAATCAAGATTTGCAAAGATCGTGACATGTAACACTCAATTCTCTCTGTCTACCTCGTGAGTTACTTGGCGTGAAGATAAGTGGGTACAGACAATTTTTAGACATTTCTATTGAACTGTGAGCTACGAATTTAGACTTGAGCTGAAACTCTGACTACAATATGTTGTTATATCTTAATATTCAAACCTATGAAGAAATCTAGAAATTTTAAAGAAAGAAAAAAATTTATAGAAATTTATCCCACGCACAGGGCAAGTGCTAAAAAAATAAAAATACTATGAAGAAATGATTTACGTGCCTTTAATCTGAAAAGTCAAAGGCTTGTTTACTATTAATTAAAAAAAAATACTACCATAATAAATCTTAACAAATTTTAATAACTTGTTGGTAAGAACGCCATCTTCATTTTTCAAGACCAAGTACTTTGTTTCCAAACTTTTTAGTGCGCCATCTGTGATCTTTTATCGTTATCATAAATATATTTGTTTGTGTGTGTCAAATGCATGGTAGTGTGGGTAATGTTTTATTTATTGTTTTAATATACTTTATAAGTAATATTATCGAAAAATATTAGCGTTTTGCACTTCTCCTATACATAAACTATAAGTATGCCAAATTTTATGCTCTGCATCAGCGCAATTCCCGTAAAAAGAGCTCCAAAGTTTTGGCATCGCGTATTAATATATAGATATCAGAATATTCAAACCGGTGAAGAAATTATTGATTCACCTATAATCTGGAGAGCCAAAAGCTTGTTCTCTATTTTGTAAAAGAAAAAAGTTCGTCTTGAAATGAAGACTTTCCGTAGCCTATTTCGATATAGGAATCAATTTCCAAGTTATAAATTGTTCTTTACTTTAACTTCGACTCGTGGAATCGAGAAGAATAAAGGGATTGTACCCTTAAGGACCCGCGATTTATACTGATAAGTAACTTATTTTCGTTCAGGTCTTGTGTGTCGAAATTTTTGGATAGAATTTCTTCGCCTGAATATTTCTTGAAAAAGCTACAAAGCCTTATTTACATATTCGTAGGCATCTATTTTCATGTATGCTGTACTAAATGATGTTCTTAAGAACTTTGTACCAGAAAATAGATATAAAGTACATTCCTATACATTTGGTCGTTGTATATTAGAATAACAATATTTTCCAACGTGTTGGTCTGATCCTTTGCAGAATAGACCAAGTTACTTCCTGCCAGGCAGCTCGTAAAAGGCAAGCATGGGCTAACCATCAATAACACCGTAACATCGTACTAGGTGGTAGAATTTCGCAGCGACTCTTCCGGATTGGTACCACCGCTTTACCTATTTCTGCTGCCATAACGTCAATGCTTGCCGTTGACGTGTTCCAGTTCGGAGGGTAAGGTAGCCGGTAAACTTACTTTTGCTCGAGGCGTAACATCCCGCTCTCAGGTTGGCAACGCACCGTTACCACTTTTGCTGTCTCTAGGCGGCGTGAATTTCTTACCATCAGGATATCTGTCTGCTAGTTTGCCTTCCGCTAAAAAGATACGTTCAAGGGAGATTTTCATTTTCCATTGATTTAGATAAAAGCCAATCACACTAAAAATGTAAACTTAAGAAAAAATTTAATGCCCCCTACATCTCGTGATATAGCTAACCCCCACCTCAATAACTTTAAAACAAAAAACCGAACTGAAAATTATCCATCCGTTTATAGGTTATAACACCACAGACACATACATAGTCACGCCAAACTTATAAATAATAAATAAATATCCCTGGACAACTTACACAAATTGAATCTAACCCCAAAGTAAGTAAATTATATGCTTGTGTTATGGGTGTTAGCCAACGGTACCAATACATAGAAATACTTAAATAGATACCAGAATAAATTTAATAAACACCTAGACCAGGAAACGCAGACATCTAAATGTTCATCACACAAATGCCTGCCCCCGTCGGGAATGGAACCCGAGCCTCGCGGTTGGTCGATGTAGTTAGGCGTGTACGCTAGCCACTCGACCAACGAGGCTAAACCAATGCTTTTCCGTCAGGGGTTATTAAATACGAAAAGTTTTATGGTCGTAGCAAGGCTAATTTTTATCTCTATATTACGCTCAAGTGCCATGTTATTTTAACAGGTGAAAATGCAGTAAAAAATGTATCTAGAATTATATAAAAAATGTAACAATAACTAGCGCTAGCATCACCGGACTTACGGAGACTAATCCGTTGTTATCCGCTGTTGAGGCCAGGATTAGGCTGTCAAGTGTAAACTGATAACTAAATCTGGACTGTCTGGACGTAGCATGAATAAATTAAATTTGTTTATTTACTAGCGGTTCCGGCAAACTTTGTAGCTAAACTCCTTGCCACGTATATGTAAGATGACCTGTACATTCAAATGTAAATAAATAAATATTCCTGGACAACAAGTTACACTAATTGAATCTAAATCCAAAGTAAGCAAACTATATGCTTGTGTTAAGGGTGTCAGACAACGAAAGTAATACATAGAAATACTTAAATGGGTACCAGACTAAATTTAACAAACACCTAGACCCGGAAATGCAGACATCTAAATGTTTCTCTACATTCCGGATTTCATGCAAGTTATTTGGTCACTTTAAATTGTTCTTATATCTGTTATTCGTGTATCTTAGTATCTTCACGCCCATATCCACAGGTAGGTAGAGGCACAACCAGGGCACCCACGACTAGCCGAAGATACTAAGTCCCACAATGTGATAGGTGGCAAGCCTATCGCCAGTCAGGCACATACCCTATCCCGAGCAACATTTTTTTATAAGAAAATTGAAAAAACCCAATTTTCTTTTTGTTGCCCGACCCGGGATTCGAACCCAAGACCTCATGCAGTCAAGTCCAACAACTGAACCGCTAGACCACAGAGGTAATAGATTACGTGTAACTTATGAATTAGAAAAAGTACGGGACATTTTTAAGCACACGACTCTAAACAGTAAGCGAGTAAGTGAAATCAAACTACGCGTTAATTAATTTTAGTTCAATTTAAATTTTGAACTTTACCTCTCACTTTCTGGGAAACCCATTAGTGAAAAGTATCCTTTAATCTTGCTCAGAACATAAAATAACTTCCAGCGAAATTTCTTTGTCAGATTCAGTGGTTTTAGCGTTAATTGCGGAGAATTTCCGGAGCTTTCGTCTGTCTGTCAGTCAGTCTGTTTTATACAGACATTAATTCTAAAAAAGAGAACTTTATTCACTAACACCGTGATATCTGACTAAGTGGTAGACTATCGCAGAAACTTGCCCGGATTGGTACCACCGCTTTATCTAGTCCTGCCACCATAATGTACTTGCCGTTGACGTGTTCCGGTTCGTAGGGTAGCCGGTAGGTACATCATTTTTGCTCAATGCCTAACATCCCGCTCTCAGGTTGGCAAGGCACCATCAGCTTTGGTGTATCCACTTTTGTGTGAATGTCTTACTATCAGGAAATTTATTTGATCGCCAAGTCGAATCTGTGGTCTAGCGGTCCAAGTGCTGGACTTTAATTGATGAGGTCCCGGGTCGGGCAATAAAAAGAAAATGTGTTTTTTAAAATTTTATAATAAAAAAAATGTTGCTCGGGATTGGGTATGTGCCCGGTTGGCGATAGGCTTGCCACCTATTGTCATTGTGGGACTTAGTGGCCTCTGTCTACCAGTTTTGGGATATGGGCGTGAAGATACTTTACTTTAAATCCATTTGAAGTAAATCATGAAGTAAGTATTACTATAAGTATATGTAGTAGTATGTCGATTATTTTTATACTTTTACCGACTGGTCAGCCATGATAAGGTATCTTTCGATACGGTATGATTTATTACCTTACAATGTGGATGAAAATAATGTCTAATTTATATTCATGCTTTGGAAAGGCTCGATAAACGTCTCGATTTGATAATGTCACCGATTATGGATGAGCTCAGGTTCGATTTTTGATACGGGCATTTGTAGGATAAAGACAGATTTCTGTATTTTCAGAACTAGTTTTATTTTGGTACAACAAAGTGAATAAGGCAGCGTAAATACTGCCTGTAGACATCGTAAATATTACATACAGTTCTATTTTTTTATGATATTGGTAGGTAAACAAGCAGACGGATTTCCTGATGGTGAGAAATTCCCGCCGCCTAAAGACACCAAAGGTGGTGATCAATTCCTGCCGCCATAATATTCAGGCCGGTGACGTATTTCGGTTCGTAGGGTAGCCGGTACATCATTTTTCCTCAATGCTTAACACCTCGCTCTCAGGTTGGCAACGCACCATTATCACCTTTGGTGTCTCCAGGCAGCGTGAATTTCTTACCATCAGGAAATCCGTCAGAGTAATCGCCTTCCAATGTCATTAAAAGGCGATATGAAGTAAATATTTAATGTCGATTATTTTTATAATTTTACCGACTGGTCAGCCATGATAATCTTTCGATACGGTATGATTTATTACCTTACAATGTCATGAAAATAATGTCTAATTTATATTCATACTCTGGAAAGGCTCGATAAACCATCTCTTTGTCACCGATTATGGATGAGCTCAGGTTTGATTTTCGATACGGACATTTTTATTCTGAACTAGCTGTCCCGGCGAACTATGTTGCACCCGTTCAGTATGGGAAATATTAAATTATTTCCGCAACTTTCCCGGTCTTGTCCGTGCACCTTTCCCTTCATTTTCTTCCTTTTTTTTCTTTATAATAACTGACACAATCATAAAAGAATTAGCCAAATTGATTGGCGTTTGGACGTTATGCGCTTGCCAACGCAATTAGCTATACATTTTATACTATAGAATAGCTTCCGCCCGCGACTCCGTCCGCGCGGATGTCAGTCTAAAACTGAAAAATTAAGATATTTTCTACGAATTTTTTCAGGATAAAATGTATCCCAGTTTATGACCAGGATAATAAGGTATAATTGTACCAAGTTTCATCGAAATCGAACTGTTAGGTTTCACGTGATGCCTAAACATATAGTCAGACAGACAAAAATATTTTTAATCACATATTTGGGTTTGGTATCGATCCAGTAACACCCCCTGCTATTTATTTTTTCAATATTTTCAATGTACAGAACTGACCCTTCTACAGATTTATTATATTTATAGATAGATATGGTTGTCTGTGTTTGCATAACTAGTTTTTTTTTTGCCATAACATAGTGAATAAGCCGGCGGCCTATATACATCATAGATGTTACTGGTGCATATTTTATGCAAGTGTATAAGTCAACCAACAATCTTCGAGTAAGGAACATTATAACGAAGAGACTGGTGCAATGGCGGCAAAATTAGATTAGGTGGTGGTACTAAATAAGGGATCCGTTGCACAATACTCAATTCAGGCCTGAATGACTACTAGTGGGAACATCCAGCAACCTAAAGCACCACATTACCACTAGCGGGCGATGGGGATGTTACATCCCTGAACTATCAATATCATGCCGTCTATGTTTAATTATTTGTAATTAAGGGTTAGATAACAGCGCGTAATTTGTTCAGGGGCCCTACCATGAACGCTTAAAGCAGTATTATTTCCATCTTGCTAAATGTCTGCCTTTATAAGCAACTTTATGATATACGTCATAAGGTTGTCTTTCTCGACTGACAATTAGTATTGTTGAAATAGTACTGTTTTAAGAGCTTATGGTAACCCCCCTGATCTTAGAATAATAATAGCGTTATTATTCTAAGGTTCAGACATAATTATTTCATTTTCTAACATTTTACTATTGTGAATTTTTTTTATACTAACAAAAGAAAAGCATGCAGATGAAGCTGTTGTCAAATAGATATCCCCAACCTTCTACTGAAAATATTGGTGCCTACAATATGTTTCAAGGAGTAGCCTGGACAAAGAGAAAGAAAGTCTCCAGACGTTTTGAAAGATGGTTTAATAATCATCGTGAAGCACTTTCCTTACAAAAGCGTTTGAGAAAGAGGCCTGTCATTTAATTTGGTTTATATACTTATATACATATATGTATATATCGTTTCTGTGGTGTAGCGGTCGGCTGTTTGACTTGACACGAGTTCTGTGTTTTTCAAAAATGTGTATTTTCAATTTCTTAATAAAAAAGACTTGTGGCACTCGGAGACTGCCGCGGTAAAGCTATTGTACAAGTCACGCATGTGTCACCAGATTGCGGGGTGAAGAGGGAGATTATGGATGCGAAGTAGCGTCGATAAAACCAATGCCACCTAGAGGCGTGTTGCTGAACTAAAGAGACAGGAGTGATCAAAAAATCATTACAAGTTCTGATATTTATCAAAAGATAGCAAAACTAAATAAGAGCTTAAAAGTATCACCGCTATGCCGGTCGGAGTGGGGGTGTTATGTTATTTTCGTTATGGAATTTCTGGATTCGGTCTCCACGCTCAAGGCCCGTGATGGAAGCTATGCAATAGCTTAAAAATAACGTTGCTGGCATTTAACATAAGCCTGTTTAGTGATAACCTTACCACCTATCCTTTTGTGGGACTAAGTGTCTGGCTAATCATGGGTGTCCCGATATTTTTTTTTTATGTTATAGGAAGGCAAACAAGCAGGCGGATTTCCTGATGGTAAGAAATTCACGCCGCCTAAAGACACCAAAGATGTTAATGATGCGTTGCCAACCTGAGGTCAGGATGTTAGGCCTCGAGCAAAAGTAAGTTAACCGGCTACCTTACCCTCCGGACCGGAACACGTCATGACGTTATGGCGGCAGGAATAGGTAAGGCGGTGGTACCAATCCGAGCGAGTCGCTGCGAAACTCTACCACCTAGTCAAATTCTATTATAACATCTAATCTAATATTGCTTCTACTTACGTCTCCGATGACACGAGTTTAAAGATATTTTAGGTATGTATGTGCCTATTGCTAATTAACATCCAATGAAACCCTATAGCCACAAGCAATTAATTTAATTAGTAACAGTACAAGTTTATTCTTAATTAGCAATTAGATATAAAGTTTCACAAACAATGAAAGTAGTAGCGGCACGCGTTATTATAGGATGAGACGGCCGTCTTGGACGTTAATTATAAGAAAGCTCCTGACTGCTTATAAATTAATATTTAGTAAAAAAATATTTAAACATAGAAAAAACTAGAAAACAAATAATTTAGATGCAAGAAATAAACAAAATTGATTTTATTTTCTATGATATGTTTTTAAACAATCAAATAACTCAAAAAGAGCTTAACGTAATAAACATCCTACTAGTAGTTTATGAGTTACATTTAAAAATGTATATATTTATCAATTACGTGATATTAACTCGTTGATGAGGTCGTCAAGAAAAATAATATCAGACAACCTCCGAAACATGACCTATCTTCCTAAAACTGAACCATCAAAATCGGTTAACTATTGACGGAATGATCGCGTAACAAACATACAACGATAAATAAACAGAACCTCCTCCTTGTTTTGGAGTCAGTTCAAAAATAGGCATTTTTTCGAAAAATGAGATTAGAAGTGATCCTATATAACTGTAATAATTGAATTATTGCAAGTAAATTATTGATTTTGATTTAATTGCAAATACAATACACAGGGAGTACAAAGGTATAAGTATACATGTCTATACTTATACAATGACATAAACATTAAGGACGAAATTTAGGAATTTCTACTCTTAATGGGGTGAAATAGGGATTAAAAGTTTGTACAGAAAACCGTCATTTTTTAAGTTCGAAACGTGAAACTTTATTTTTAGGCCACTTAATAAAAACGAGTAGATACGTATTTAAGCGATTCTGGAAATTCTACCCCTAAGGGGTGAAATGGGTGTTGAAAGTTTGTATAAAAGTCCTTATTAATAGACTGTAATTAGTAAATGTGTTAACTGCTACGCGAGCAAAGCCGCGGGTAACAGCTAGTCAAATATATAATGTAAGGCAATCAGTTCTATGCATATTTTACCAGATCACAATACACTAGTCACCGGATTCAAAGCGTATTATCTCGAATATTCGACTGAATAAATAGTTAGCACGTAGTTCACAGGTTCCGGGAACATTATTCCCGTTATGCAGTAGGTATTTAACTACAAGTTTTACACACACACATCTAAAATATATATTTTATACATATAATGTTTACACACACTTCACAATCTTCGTTGATCTTTTTTTCCCCGTGTTGGTCCGGGCTCCTTTGCAGAATAGACCATCTACCTTCCTGCCAGGCAGTTCGTAAAAGGCGAGCATATGCTTACCGTCACTAACACCGTGACATCCGACTAGTAGTAGAAAATCCGTCTGCGTGTTTGCCTTCCATTATCATAAAAAATATTTTACTGCCAATATGAATAACCTATCTACGATTTTCTAGAGCTTTGTTGCTAAGTTATTTTTGTTAATCATTGAAAAATAACTGTGGTTTCCAGGCAACTGATTTAAGTAACCCTATCTTTTATCTCAGACAAGATATTAATACTGGCCGTTAACGTATTAAATTTCTTTATCCTTTAGTATTGTTTATAATTTCATAAGAAACTAAGTGTCTTCTGCGGCTTCGTGAGCGTAGAGTAATTACGTTTTTCATACGAACTTTCATCCCTTTTAGACTCCTTCGAGTGTTTTTAAAAATGCATTGGTTCAGTAATTAAGCCGTGAAAGAGCAACAGACAGATAGACTGTTGCATTTTTAATATTAGTGTGGATATACAAACTACACTTTATACTACACTAACCGTTGCCCGTGTCATTTATCTTCCTGGTTAATAAACCATTAATGTTTTAATCCAACTTAAGGTCTTTGTGTGTGCCAAAATTCATGCAAATCGCTTCAGCAGTTTTTGCGTGAAGGAGTAAGAAACAAACATACAAACTTTCGCATTTATAATATTGATATGATTATTTTTTGATGACAAAGGACAGCAAACGAGCACGGTAGGAAATTGCCGTGATCTGCAGACACTATAGATGTTATAGGTGCGTCGCTGTCCTGTAGCCGGGATGTTAAGCTTATTGTGAAAGTCTACCGGGTACCAAGTACCTAATATCCAGACCGGAACACGTCACTTTCTCTATGTGTGGAAAATAGTGCTAAATAAATACAACTTTGTTGGTAGATATATTACAGCAGAAAAGCTTTAAATTAAATCCTTTTCAAATCCTGAACGACTCCTTGTCATAAGTGACAAAATATATTTGACGTACAAAAAAGGTACACAGGACCTTTATAAAAATGACATTCCTTATATCCTCATCATATTGCATTGACATTTTGACAGATTCTGATATGTGTTTCATTTTTTACATTAAAAGATGTTGAACAAGCAAACACCTAAAGACACATTAAATATTACTGGTGCATCGTTAACTTATGATATTACCATATCCCCCAGGATGGAAGATGACAATGATAAGCAATAACGTTATGGTAACAAGAAAGCTTAGTTGCCACGTCGTATAAACAGGTATGTCGATGCCAACTACTTTTACTTTCTTGAATAATAGAAAAAAAAACTTATGGGCAGTTTTTTTTGCGTAGACGTTGATATAGTGTTGTCTGCAAAAAAATCAAAACAATAAAAAAGACGTGTGGCACTCGGAAACTGTCTCGGTTAAGCTATTGCACAAGCAGGCATGAGTCACCAGATTGCGGGGCGAAGAGGGTATAAAGATAAACAATGCCACCTAGAGACGAGTTACTGAACTAAAAAGTCAAACATGATCAAAAAGGCATTAAAAGTTTTGCTATTCATCGACAGATGGTAAAACTAAAAAGTATCGCTGTGCCGGTCGGAGTGGGGGTTGTTAGATTATTTTCGTTACAGAATTTCTGGATTCGGTCTCAACGCTCAAAACCCGCGATAGAAGCTATGCCATAGCTTAAAAAAGGAAATATTTCGGGATTTTTTCAAGCAACCTATTTTAAATCGCCTCTGTGGTCTAGCGGTCCGGGTGTTGGACTTGACTGCATGAGGTCTCGGGTTCGAATCAAGGGTCCGCCAACAAAAAGAAACAAAAAGAAATGTTGGTCGTTATTGGAAATGTGCCCGGGTGGCGATAGGCTTGCCACCTATCACATTGTGGGACTTAGTGTCTTCGGCTAGTCGTGGATGCCCTGGTTGCGCCTCTGCCTACCTCTTCGGGGATATGGGCGTGAAGATATTTTAACCTATTTTAAAATAATTATAACATATTAAATTTATCATGCAATATGTTTCTGTTATCAGTTCGGTATAGATCGATGTAGGTTCGGATCTTATAGTAATAGGAGTTAGTATGTCACATACGAAACGACTACTCACGTAACACAGCACTTTGAAGTTATTGATTGTAAAATACTCTCGAACTAGCTAAACCTTTTAACTGTAGAACACTCTTCGCATATTAACAACTAATTCAAGACTTACACTGTGCTCTAAGTAAGGTTAAACACGCGATAGTTTTTTCAATAGCTGGATATTCTTGCACATTTTGTGTTTTAACATAGCGATCACGCATTCGGCTGTCCTTTTTTAATTGACTTCGGAAAAAGTTATATTTTCAAGTTTTTTTTATGTTATAGGAAGGCAAGCAAGCAGACAGATTTCCTGATGGTAAGAAATTCAAACCGCCTAGAGACACCAAAGGTGGTAATGGTGCGTTGCCAACCTGAGGCCAGGATGTTAGGCCTTGAGCAAAAGTAAATTTACCGGCTACCTCCGACCGGAACACGTCATGACGTTATGGCGGCAGGAATAGATAAGGTGGGCTAATCCGGGCGAGTCGCTGCGAAACTCTACCACCTAGTCAGATGTCACAGTGTTAGTGATGGTAAGCCTATGCTCACCTTTTACGAGCTGCATGGCAAGGAAGGCAGATGGTCTATTCTGCAAAAGAACCCGGACCAACACGAGGAAGAAGAAGTCCCATATATATAATATGTTAATCGATTTCTTCGTAATTTCTTTAACGATTTCAAGTTTTTTTATTTGAACCTTCGCCATAAAGTCTGGATCAGATGATGAAAATAAAGTCTGGATCAAATGATGAAATCTTTAAAAAAATTGAGAAAAATGATGAAATAATTTATTTATTGAAATCTAAGTCGGTTTCTTGCTGATTTACTGCGCCTAATTATTGTGGTCTAGAGAGCACATAACATGTTAAAAGTGCATTGCTATCCTATTTACAGAATGTTAGGCCTAATCCTATCTTCAAGTTTACCGGGTAAACAGTAACCTTAACCTTTGGTTGTTGTTAAAATATCTAAAAAGTATCTAGGTACTAAAAATATCTTGTATTACAAATAGTTCACTCCGAACTTAGAGCTCAAAGGAGCCAAGAGATACTTCTATGTTTTCAACATGCCATCATCCACCATGTATGTGATAAGCTAATAAAATTTTAACATAAAGCAGTGAGATTAGTAGCTTTGAAATAGTCTGTATCACTGCTGTCCGTTGTGGACTTATGTTTTAATCAAATTGGTTATACATAGTCATACATACACGTTAATCTGTGTTTAAATCATTTAAAACTAGCTATATATTTACTTTTTTTAATGTTGTAGGAAGGCAAACAAGCAGTCGGATTCCCTGATGGTAAGAAATTCACGCCGCCTAGAGACACCAAAGATGGTAATGGTGCGTTGCCAACCTGAGGTCAAGATGTTAGGCCTTAAGCAAAAGTAAGTTTACCGGCTACCTTACCCTCCGAACCGGAACACGTCATTACGTTATGGCGGCAGGAATAGGTAAGGCGTTGGTACCAATCCAGGCGAGTCTCTGCGAAACTCAACCACCTAGTCAGATGTCACGGTGTTAGTGGCGGTAAGCCTATGCTCGCCTTTTACGAGCTGCCTGGCAAGAAAGGCAGATGGTCTATTCTGCAAAGGAGTCCGGACCAACACGCGGAAAATTCATAATAATAAGACAAAAAGTTGAGTGCGCAAGACTACAACTGCTACTACCTATACGTTAAGATATAATCAAATTATATATTTTTACCAGTTGACCCAGCAAACTTCGTATCGCTTGACATTAGTGCTTCGATAGTAGCGCAGTCTGTCGGATCAAATGTAAAACATTCCAAAATCAACAAAAAAAACCTTTTCCAGTGGGCCGAATTGTGAATCTAAACCGTTCTCGAATCCCCTTGAATACATACAAACAACTTCATCGAAGTCGCTCCAGTCGTCTGGGAGGATTTCAGTGACAAACACACGAACACTAGAAATTTAAAAGATAGATTGAGTAATTCTAGGAGGAGGTACTTAATGCGTCTGCATGGACACACATAAGATAGTCACGACATCGTCATGACATCGTCACGACACTATCATGCCACAGTCTTGACATCGGCATCACCACCGCCACGATATCTCCACCTTCACCAAATAGTCACGACAGTGTAAATACATCATCAGGTTATTGTTTTCACCGTCATATTATCAATAACGTCACGACTTCTTCACGACATAGTCACGACTTCGTCACGACACTGTCACAATATCGTCACGACAACACTGTCACGACATAGTCACGACAATATCACCAACACCGCCACAGTTACGACACCATCAGCTTCACTTCTAATAAATTCACGACTAGTAATTTCCAACTATACTAATGTAAATGGAATGCGAAAGTTTGTCTATAGCTATTGATGTCGAAAAATCAGGTAAGCATTTCCTGATAAAAATTCCTGATAATATAGCCGAAGCGCATAGTTTAGCATCTTCAGTAGCATAGTAAAAGCATCTTCACGCCTATATCCCCGAAGTGGTAGGCAGAGGTACAACCAAGGCACCCACGACTAGCCGGAAACACTAAGTCCCACAATGTGATAGGTGGCAAGCCTATCGCCAACCGGGCACATATCCAATCCCGAGCAACTTTTTTTTTATTAGAAAATTGAAAATAACAAGTTTTCTTTTTTTTGCCCGACACGGGATTCGAACTCGGCACCTCATTCAGTCAAGTCCAACGTCTTTTATATAGTATTATTTAAATAGTACTAGTATGTATAGTATTTATAATACCAATTTAAAAATAAGAAATATTTCACAAAACTACTAGTACTATCCTGGCACGTAATATAGCACTTAGAAGTTATTGATTGTCTGAGAAGATACTCGCTTGAGAGAGTCAAAGCTTTTAACCGAGCTAAGTACGCCCTCTTGCCACATTAACAACCTATTCAAGACTTGAACGTTCCAGCTATGAGCTGGTATGCGACTTGAATGTTTTTAAATATCTAGACTTACTGCTAGCAGTTTTCACCTGAATGCAGTTATCTTTTTTTATGATAATGGAAGGCAAACCACCAGACGGATTTCCGGATGGTAAGAAATTCACTCCGCTTAGACACCAAAGGTGGTAATGGTGCGTTGCCAACCTGAGGCCGGCATGTTAGGCCTCGAGCAAAAGTAAGTTTACCGGCTATTTGAAGTTTATCATTCTTCTATTTGCAGTCGGTTAAAATGAAATCCCATTTTCCTTGGTCTCATATTACGGGTCAACGGATGGAGTAAGTTTGTTTACTCTTTTTTGTTTTGTTGGTTGTAGGTAAAAGCATCATATGAAAAGAAATCTATGAATATGACAGGAAAGAACAACGTCTGTAGGCTTAGCTAGTTTTAAATACAACTAGAAGGGCTGAACCAGTTCCCGAACAATTTTTATGGGACTGACGCAAGAGTATATCTTATACCACAAAGTGGTGTAGGATATACTCTTGTACGGTGGTAGTTTAAAAAAATGTCGACGCGCACAAATACCACTTGTATGGTTCATGTGAATAAAGATTATTCTGATTCTATAAAAAAGAGTTATCAAAAGTGTACTGATTTGTAGAAGGACGTCTAGCAAAAAAAGTAAACATGTAGATAAAGAACGTCCTTCATTTTTTCGTCAGTTGAAAAATATGTTTGTACCTAAAATCTAGCGACATTTCTCTTTGTGTTGTAATAGATCCCCGTTCTACATATGAAAATGGCCTGCCCTAAATTTGCGAAGAGTAATAGCCTACCTCTCTGAGAAATTATTCACCTATATTTTTCTTTGAAAACAAAGAAAACTTCTGATTACGCAGCGCTTTCTGTTGTTTTTTGTACGAGATACATTTTCACGCCATTGGTTTAAAGTGCTAGCTAAGTTTCTACTTCGATTCCCAGGCTGTCAATATTACACACAATTTTATTTATTTATTTATTTAACACTTTATTGCACACAAAAAAAACAAAAATACACAAAATAAACGAGAAGTTAAAAATGCACAAAAGGCGAGCTTATCTCTAACTTTTATCTCGAAATTTCTTCCAGCCAACCCAAAAAAAATGAAGCTGTGAAAATAAAATGGAAGGCATCGTGTACAAAAATATATAATATAAAAATATATAATATATAATGTAATAATTGTTTTACATACATTAACGGCAATTTTATTACCGTCTCGTAAGTCACGGGGTTAGCGTAAACGCTAACGATACTCATGGATTCGATTCCTGACTATCATTAGCGTGTGCCTACTATCCTTACTCTATAAGTCAGGATTTGTGAGGTTCTGACCAAACTCGGCCAAAAAATGTCAGTGCTCACTAATATCGCGATTAAGTTTTAGGTAGGCGAGGCGATACATTAATAAAAGAATCTTGAAATATCAAGCGCAGGGTGCCAATACATGGTGTGTAATATCATCGGTATACTTAAATATTTCATTATTTAAAACTATATTCAGGGTTACTTTGAAAAAACCGGTCAAATTTTAACGTAAAAGGATATGGGCTATCATTTTAAATATTATTGCCAAATTGTAATGTTTACCTTTATAAATATTCATCCTATTAATATTATAAATGCGAAAGTTTGTATGTATGGATGTATGGATGTATGGATGTTTGTTACTCTTTCACGCAAAAACTACAAAGCCGATTACGATGAAATTTGGTATGTAGGTAGCTGAAGACCCAGAATAACATATAGGATACTTTTTATCCCGGAGTTCGCGGGATTGGAACTTACGCGGGTGAAACCGCGGGTGCAGCTAGTTTAAAATAATTCACAAAAATGATTTATTTATCATACTGTGTCGTATCTAGTACTAGTCATGACGTCACCGACCTGCGAATGCGACTGCGGTCGGTGGGAACCAGTTTTTATGCTTTTTACGCTATAACCACGCATCTTGTATTATGCGATGGATAAAAATAATTAATTGTTTTTTTTTATTTTATTTTAATAACTTTATAGATTAAAAGTGTTTTGGATTCAGGATCTTTTCTCAAAATTTGGCTGGTACTTTAAATGTCACTCTGTATATAATTAATCCCTCACATAACTTTAGAACGGCTTGCCCAATTTAGCTATTTTTATACTGTTACTGAGGCACAAGGAAGACTCCGGTGGAAAGAAATAGGAAAATACACTTTCATATTTCTTATGCACACTTTTTTTAACTGTCAATTTTAAGAGGTAAGAAGTTATCCGGTTTACTGGTATTATAAAATAAAAAGTAGGTACGTAGTACATTAACTACTTGAGCTTTTGTGACTCAGAGCAAACTTTCTTAAGGCTAAGCAAACTTCATTACAACTAACTAACAAATTGCTGAACTATCAACCTAGGCACTCAGTACTAGATACTATTTAAATTATGCGCTTCGGCTTTACACTTTTTACTCTTTTTACACTTGATGCTTTTATTTTTAAATTGGCTTATCTAATCTAAATTTAAGAGAAATGATTAATTATGTGTTATAACAACTATATATAGATATCTTTGAAATACATTCGGATTTCCGAATGTTGATGAATATAGCCGAAGCGCATAATTTAAGTAGTACTACTGTGTATAGTATGTTAACTACTTGATCTTTGTAGCTCTGAGCAAACTTCCTCAAGCTATTGCAAACTTCATTACAACTTGCATGAAGCTGCATAATTCATGATAAAAATAGCTGAACTATCATCCCAGGTACCAAGTATTTAACCTAACATCCACACCGTCTCTCTCTCTTCGAGATCATGTTAAGGGTACTCCACACACAAACCATGTCGGGGAAAGGGGAAGTGAGTAATTGACCTATTTTCTCGATAAGATCGCTTTTAGATGAGTATCATTAGGTAACTCCATTAAATATTAAAAAATATACCATTTTTCTAATACAGTCGAACTATCCAAGTTGAGTTACGATTTTTTTAATGTTTTTTATGTGATGGGAAGTAAAATAAGCAGACGGATTTCCTGATGGTAAGAGACACCAAAGATTTTAATGGTGCGTTGCCAACCTAAGTTCAGGATGTTAAGCCTCGAGCAAAAGTAAGTTTACCTGTTACCTTACCTTCCGAACCGGAACACGTCATGACGTTATAATAGCAAATGCAGGAATAGGTAAGGCGGTGGTACCAATCAGGGCGAGTCGCTGCGAAACTCTACCACCTAGTCAGATGTCACGGTGTTAGTGATGATAAGCCAATGCTCGCCTTTTACGAGCTGCCTGGCAAGAAAGGCAGATGGTCTATTCTGCAAAGGAGCCACGGACCAGCACGGGGAAACGTTACGTTATGATTACGTTGTTACATTTCACACGCTTACATTGCAGGTGTTGTTTGTTCACGATATACATCTTAAATATTTTTAAAAAATGTTAAGCCATTGCACAGTTTCAATCGCTGGCCGTGAGTGTGGAGACCGAATTTAGAAATTTCGTAACAAAAATAACCTAACACCCCCCACTCCGACCGGCACTTATCACCATCTTAGTTTTGCCATCTATCGATGAATAGCAGAACTATGAATGACTTTTTGATCACGCTTGTCTCTTTAGTTTAGTAATTCGCCTCTAGGTGGCATTGGTTGTCTCGGCGTTACTGCGCATGCGTAATCCCCCTCTTTGCCCGCAATCTGGTAACTAACGCCTGCTTATGCAGGAAACTTTATGCGGCAGTCTCCGAGTGCCACGTGTCTTTTTTTTCTAAAAATTAAAAGCAATGAAGATTAGGTTAAGGCTACCACATACATTCGGAATGTCTTCACGGAATCCCTAAGTAATTGCTGTGCAGTAACTGGCCTAGTAAGAATTTACCTCCGTATCTAAACCTGCCCCCATAATGACTCTGTCTGTCAGTATATGATTCCAGAAAACTAGTTGGACAAAGAAAACATAATGTTGTTTTAATTTCAAGTACTAGAATTTTGTTTGTCCGAACACAATTTTCTGCATCACTTCAATTAATCTGCATACCTTCGTAACAGACTGAATAAGCAGCTTAAGGCCCTATACTCAGCCAGCCAGAAGAGCCAATCACCGCGCTCCCCCGTCCCATGATTACTATGAACAATGGCGCTCTAAAGTAAACGTCTTAAGCGACAAATCACTATTTTTGACACTATAAAAGTAATTTGAAAAAAAGTATAAAAACTGAAACACTTATCTTTTAGGTTATAGTACTTATCTATGTTTATGTTAAATCTGGTGTCGATATTTTCACAATTGAAGTAGACAGAAAGCAAAAGCTTTAAAAAACGGTTAAATTTTTGATTTTTTCTATCGAGCAAAGTGAAATGGATCGTGTTTTGGAAACACTAGTCCAGTAAAGCATTTTCATGTTAATCTTGTGTATTTTTGTCAGCAATATCCTTGATTGCTTTGTATGAAAAAACAGTAAACTGCTGACGTATTTTAGCGTTAATGACCCCTTAATATTATATCTATGTCCTCTTAGGACAAGAAGTCATATTTAACGTCATGGATAAAAAAAAACTATACTATATTGAATCTCTGTGCAAATAATTGTAGCTTAGATAAACAAACATACTAATATACATACAAGTGCCAAACACTATCACTACATAATATAAAACAAAGTCGCTTCCTCTGTCCTTATGTCCCTTTGTAAGCTTGAATATTTAAAACTACGCAATGGATTTTGATGCGGTTTTTAATAGATAAAGTGATTGAAAAGGAAGGTTTATATGTATATTTTATAACCGTGCGACGCCGGGGCGGGCCGCTAGTTATTCAATATTTTTAACAATACACACAACTTGCTGACACACACATACATATTTTAACAAACGGACCCATTATTAATAATTACGTATTGTACGATTTACCATTTTTTTAACAAAATCTAACATATATACTAGTAGCATACACAATTATTCTATATTTTTAACAATACACACAATTTGCTTACACACAAATACATCTTGTAATAAATGGTTAATAATAATAATGTACGATTTACCAATTTTTTAACAAAACATATCTTTTCAATCGTGACATATAAACGCTCCTTCAATCGACCTCCAAGTTCCTTACAACTACAAAAATGTCTACAAAACTGTCGATATCAACCTTCACACATTTAACACATTCATCATTGTTCTAAAACATATTTAGGGCATTCGCCCAACGAGCAAACTATCAATCTTCAAAGGCGAAAAGCGAATCCCTTTACTTTTTCATTTCCCCGAAAAAAAGGCAAGACAAATGGTGTTTCCAACGTCAGTCCATTCACACCTTTATTATGTTCATTTAAGCATTAAATTGGTATATCAAGTTCGTGAGGGAAATGTTTTGATTTATGTTTATGGAAAGAAATTACCTCGTATATGAAAGTACAAAAAACGGCTAACAAGTGTAACGAAATTACCTACTTTAATATAAACGAAGTGAAACTGAAGTTGAATATTCAAATCAATTCAAATCAAAAAATCTGTATACCTATTAATACGTGATGTCAAAACTTTCGACCCCTTTTTACGAAAATTGCGCGGACGCAGGGGCATTAAATTTGGCATACTTATAGTTTATGAGTAGGAGAAGTGCAGAACGCCATTATTTTTCTATGACAATGCTTATAAAGTACATTAAATCAAATAAAATATTACCCACACTACCATGCATTTGAGACACAAATATATTGATGATAACGATAAAAGATTACAGATGACGCACTAAAAAGTTTGGAAACAAAGTAGTTGGTCTTGAGAAATGAAGATGGCGTTCTTATCAACAAGATAATAAAATGTATTAGGGTCGAATTTCGACCAACGGCCGAAAATTAGTTTTTATTAATTTAACAATGCATTAACATTTTTAATAGAGGATAGCGTTCAAATGCAACAAAGTATTTGTGTTAGGATGCGCTGCTCTGTCATAGCTCAATGCAGGTGACACACTACAAGTATGTAAAATAATTTGATTATTATGCTATAAAATTTCTACTGGAACAACCCGCAGCGTGTACTCTACATACATACATACATATATTCACGCCAAGTCCCTTACGAGGTAAGCAGACACACTCTATTCAACAATTTCACTAAACTTAAGTGTATTACTAGTTCATAGTTGTGCATAAAGATTTTAATTATTTTATAAAAAAGCATATTCACGCCCAATAGTAAGCCAGGGGCACAACTAAGGCACCCACGACTAGCCGAAGACACTTAGTTCCAAAATGTGATTGGTGGCAAGCCTATTTTGAACCAGGAATATATTAAATCTCGGGCATTGTTATTTTTGTTAGAAAATACGTATTTTCTATTTTCTGTGTTGCCCAATCTGGGTTTTGTTCGAACAAGTATGACGTCGGACCGCTAGGCTACAGAGGCAATACGTTTTATGGAAAATAATAATTATTATTTGTGTAATCGTTTGGCCCCCTCGTTGTCCACGAGACTAGCGTGTACGCATAAATCCACTGGTCATTGACATGATCAATATACAGGGTGTATTTGACACCGTAACGAAAACTTCTGGTGTAGTTTAGATACACATCAGACTTTAAAATTCCTTTTACAGTTTTTGTCGGAAGCAAGTGGTTGAATATTTAGCAGTTTTTCAGCGCGCAATGTATAGCGAACAAAGTATATGCATAAGCTGCAAAGTGCCGACCTAGTACGCTTTTTATTACATTGCTGTTTTTAGTAAAAATATGTTATTTTATTAGATAATAAATAAAAATCGAGTTGCGTTAAATAGTGTAAAGGAAATAATAGTGAAATCAATAAAAACAACAAACTTTTTTCAAAAATTCATAAAATTTCCGACACGAAAATTTAACTACATATACATGTCTATCATGTACAGAATACATGGTTGCATTTTTCGTTACGCTGTCATTTACACGGTGTATATATATGTCCCGATCTGTTTATATGTCTGATTTATTATATGATTTATATGATCATCTGATTTATACGTAGGTTCAGATCTGTCAGTATGTCCATAGTCCTGAAACTCATTTTCTATTTTTTCAGAGTTGTGTAATGCTGCAACCAAGATTCAGGCCTCGTTCCGGGGCCACCAAGCCCGTAAACAAGCAGCTCCAGCTGAAAAGACTCAAGAAGAGCAAGATAAGGTAAAATAAATTTTCTTCCAAGGTTCTTATTGAAGGGCTTAGCTAGGCACCGAGGAAGATGGACGCTTGAGTGCGACTCCCGACAAACGTACAGCCATTTTTTTTATGACATCGCAAGGCAAACAAGAAGGCGGATTTTCTGATGGTAAGAAATTAATGCCGCCTAGATCCACCAACGGTGGTAATGGTGCGTTGCCAACCGGAGACCGGGATGTTAAACCTCGAGCAAAAATAAGTTTACCAGCAACGGCAAGCACTGACGTTATGGCGGCAGGAATACGTAAGATTGTACCAATCCGGAAGAGTCGCTATGAAACTCTGCCACCTAGTTTTTCACGGTGTTAGTGACGGTAATCCTATACTCGCCTTTTACGAGCTGCCTGGCAGGAAGGCAGATGATCTATTTTGCATTAACATGTTATGGTCTTTATATATATTGTATTTCTGAGATTTTTGTTAAGTATATCTATGTGTTATTTTTTTGCTAACACCCATGTCATATTTGTCACTTTTAAAAGGTACTCTATCCCTGGAGTCTGAACTTAGACCTGCGTATTTGATATAAGTTTCAGCTTCAGCTTGATACTTGGACGCGTTCCTGAAAAAACGGTCATGACAGAAGGACAACAAAGTGATCCTATAAGGGTTCCGTTTTTTCCTTTCATTGTACGGAATCCTAAAAATGTGAATCTTGATCTGATTAATAGGCACTGAAAAGAAAACCTACCTAACGAAAAAGTAATGCTCAGAATTGTCGTAGCAAACGGGTAGCAGACAGGTAAATAATCCTCAAGTTTTTTAAAACTCAGTAACCCCCACCCAAAAAATCAGAATCTCCCACCCAGTAGAACCTGTGCTGTGTTTAATAATTCTAAGAACCATCTCGATCACATCAGTTTTCAAAAAAAATCAGCATCGAAGTCGGTCTATCCGTTTAGAAGCTATGACGCCACATACAGGTTAACCTTATAACACTCTTTTCTTTCCGTCGGGGTTTAAAACATACAGATGAATTGATAATCTCTTTATTTTTAAGTCAGTTAAAAAGCTCTAAGAGCCACCTTATTATCCTACTAATATTATAAATTCGAAAGTTTGTACGTTCGTTTGTTTATTACTCATTACCACAAAAACAAGTAACCCGATTGTTATGAAATTTGGCACACAAATAGAGGGTAACTTGGATTAACATATAGGATAGTTTTTATCCCAAAAAATGTTCTTGTGGGACCATTAACCACGCGGGCAACGCCGCGGAAAACAGCTAGTTTTATATATAAGATTTAGTTCTCGTTAAAACTATTTCTTTCCGAAATTATGGAAATAGAAAACACTTAATAGATATTTCATTATCGTTAATTGGAAATTGGAATGTAAAGCCCTTATCAATGGAAAGCATTTAATTTTCTAATTTAGTTTTCAAAGATAGGAAGCTTTTCAATTTCTCCAATTCAAATATAAAACCATTACTTAAGGAAAGCTCTTAGCTCTTTAAGTAAATAACAGATGGCGCTAAATCAATTTCATTTTATTTTTTTACGAGATGGGTAAGAAAATACGCTATGGACTTTTGATGGTAAGTAACACAAGTAACTAATATATATTGAGCTTCTCATTGGTACAGAGGTTAAAGCACATGAATAACGCGCCCCACTAACCACGAGGTTCGGATTCGATTTTTTTAAAAACTCTATAAATAAAAACGAATATCACCATTTCGCATGGACATAACATCACACCTGAGCGGATGGATCAAAAATGTTTTTGTTGTATTGGTTGTTGTCGAAAGAAAGATCTTAAGAAGAGAAAAATCGGGAAAATTGCAGGGAAAGTGAGAAAAACCACACTTCAATTTCGTCCATATCATTCTTGTTAGTAGCTGTTAACATCAAGCGTTACGAAGTTCGCCGGATCGGCTAGTTTTTTTAATAAGATACCGATCAAGATCAGGACTCTCCTCATATCTCGATAGATACCATAGATATTAAAAAAAAGTATCTTCACGCCCATATCCCCGAAGAGGTAGGCAGTGGCACACAAGGCACCCACGACTAGCCGAAGATACTAAGTCACACAATGAGATAGGTGGCACATATCCAATCCCGAGCAACATTTTTTTTTTATTAGAAAATTAGAAAAAACCCAATTTTCTTTTTGTTGCCCGACCCGGGATTCGAACCCGGGACCTCATGCAGTCAAGTCCAACAACTGAACCGCTAAACCACTGTGAGATGTTGTAAGTGCATAACTGTCTCATGGTCGAGGTTTTAGGCTACTTATGCAAGTCCACCGGCTACCCTACCTTTAGGACCGGAACATAACACTGGCATATTGCAGCAACTGCAGCAGGAGTAGGTAAGGCGGAGGATCCCTTTACACTTGCTGTTTGCTTTGTTGCTGCCAGCTTACTATCACCAGTAGTCATTTTGTAATGGCCCATGTGACATATGCTTGCCTTTTAGGAGTTGCCAGTTAGGAAGGCAGATGGTATATTCTTTGCCGAAGACCCAAACTAACACAGAGAACAATAATTAAGCTCGAATACACTTTTCGACTACATTTGTAGACGCTTCTGTTATTTTGCACTGGAAACTTCTTAATTCTTAGGTCAATTGTCATGGTGTTAGTAACGGTAATCCTTTCCTCGCTTCTTACGAGCTGCCTAGTGCCTGGCATAAAAGCAAATAGTCTATTCTGGAAAGGAGCCCCGAATAACACAGGGAAACACAAGCATATAATTTGCTTACTTTGGGGTTAGATTCAATTTGTGTGACTAGTCCAGGGATATTTAATTATTATTTATTATACTCACTGCTTACCTCGCAAAATAATCGAAATAAAAATGTATTTATCTATATCCATTAGTTAATTAATGAATATAATGCGTTACTTGATTTGACTTTCTTATTAATTCAGCCACCTTGTTTACCAGATTCTTGAAACTTGCCTACGAATTCAGAATTACCTTCTTTATTTGTTGTTCGTCCTTGGATGACTATCGATTTCCAATAAATAACACAAATAAAATTGTTGGCTACGTTATTTTCCCTAGTAACTGCCATAACTGGAGAAAATTTTCAGGGTTCCCAGATATAATATTTAAATACAATTTATTTAAAATTTATGTAACATTATACAAAATTATAAAAATGGTCTTCTTTGAAATGTAAAAGCTGTTTTCGACCGACTCTACAAAGAGGGGGGAAGAATTCTTTACTCGAGGTTTCAGATCGTGGTCCCATATTTGTTATCTTTATCCGAATAGTAGTATATATTCTGCAAAGGAGCCCGGACCAACACGGGGAAACCCCGTGAACGGGGAGGATTTTTGATAAGAACGACATTTTCATTTATTAAGACCAACTACTTTGTTTCCAAACTGCATGTATGGTGCGCCATCTGTGATCTTTTATCGTTATCATCAATATATTTGTTTGTGTGTGTTAAATGCATGGTAATGTGGGTAATGTTTTACTTATTGATTCAATGTACTTTAAAGCATTGTTATTGAAAAATATCAGCGTTCTGCACTTCTTCTACACATAAACTTTATGTGTACCAAATTTCATGCTCCTCCCCCACCGTCAGCGCAATTTTCGTAAAAAGGAGTCAAAGGTTTTGCTTTACGTATTAATATTACGATTATAGTTGACTAACAGTGCTGGATTACCCAATAGGCCAGACTAAGCCATAGCCTGGGGCCCCCGACGATCAAGCCCAAGAAACTTTTGTCATGATTTTTTTGTCGAAATATTTTTTTTAATTTGTTTATTTCTTTTCACATTGAAAACAAATATTCGTATTTATTTGTTATGTTTATTTTATTGTGTTCGATTACTATTTTATGACAATTTTTGAATCTCCAATTGCGCGCTTAATACCAAAACAGCGCTTGCAAGCCCGAGCTTGTTTAGAAAAAAAATCACAACATTTTTGAAAAAGGAAGAGCCCCAAAATCAAAATGGCCTACGGCACCCTGTGGGATTAATTCGGCACTGAATAACTATATCACAAAGCATGTAATTTACTTACTTTGGGGTTGGATTCGATTTTGTAATTTATTTTATATGTATTTATTGAAATCATAGTCGGTTTTTTTGCAGTTTTGTTGCTCTTAAATTGTTATATGTACTTATATCTGTATGTTGGCCAATTACTTAAACAATACTTATTTTTTTATAATTAATCCATTTTGTCTGGTAGATAAATTAACCTATGTTCGCCTTTTAAAAGTTGCCAGGCAGGGAATTACATGGTCTAATATACACTGGGTACTCGGAGCAACAAGGGGAAAGGGTAATTTTGTGATAAAATATCTTTCAATTACGGTTCAGACGTAAAAACAATTGAAAAAGAAAGCTCTCAGCATTTCTAAGGTAAATGGGGACAAATGACGCCATAAATTTAATTCTAACATTAACCCGAACATTTCCGCCATTTTGTTTTATCGGACGCTTGATGGATGTTGCCAACGGTGTTTTCTAAATTAGGTTTTTAACAATTTTGTTACTTTTTAAAACCGACGGAGTATAATCATAGCTATTGGAAATAATAAAATATTTTATAAAGAACTGGGACTTTTATCATACTAATATTATAAAGAGGAAAACTTTGTTGGTTTGGTTGTAATGAATAGGCTCAAAAACTACTGGACCGATTTTAAAAATTCTTTCACAATTCGAAAGCTACGTTATCCACGAGTGACATAGGCTTTGTTTCATCCAAATCGGTATAGTAGAAGCCAAGTTACGCAGGCGAAGCTGCGTGAAACTGCTAGTTGACAATAAAAGAAAAGATAAGAATATACTTCAAAAATATATTGAGAAGTGATCGTTAGGATATTTGTTTCCTTAAACTTTTCCCTGAAAGAAACTCTTGGGCCTAAGTTATTAATTGCCCCTATAGCCGTTGCTGTATCTTTTATAAGAAAAATATGTCCTCAATACAATATTTCGAGTTTTTACAAAGAAGAATGCCATAGCCCATAAGACATGGTGGTATGAAATTAAATAAAATCAACAATTCTAGCAGTGTTGCAAATTTAACGACGAATCCCGTAGTTCCAAATGTAAACAAAGACTATAAAAAATCTAGTTGATATTTAGTTCTTAAGTTAAGTTTGAGTTTAAAGACTTTCCCATTTTCAAAATTCTTAAAATGCCAAAAAATGTGTTTTTTTTTAATATAGAGATTTACTCTTTTAGAGACTTATAATAAGTATATATACATATATCGCTATTGCTAAATGCTTATATTAATACTAAAATAAAAAATGCTTAAGTTTCTCTGATTGTGTGTCTGTTGCTATTTTACGGCTAAACTGCTAAACCGATTTTAATAAAATTTGATGTACATATAGCTGAACATCCAAGTTCATACATAGGCATTTTTTTTTAAAAACTCAAACCTCAAATTATTTTTATGGGGGATAAAAGTTTGCATAAAAATCGTAACAATTCTGCACTGACAACATCGCATGCAAGCAACTAATATTTTATACATGCAAAAGTTAAGCTGTTACAGTTTCATCCTCAACTACTGAACAGATTTTGATTTAAACAACATCTGATCCAATCAAACCGATATCCGAGTTGAAATATAGGCTACATAAAAAAAAACTACTTGTAAGGGTATAAGTTTGAGGTATCAAAATTTGAAAGAAAATTTATTCTACCCTGACAAAAACACGTGCAAATAGCTATAGTGAGCATATTAACTAATATTTTGCAGGACAAATTTTATTGGTGGAGGTTCAGGTAGTGGACAGAAATTTCAATTTCAAGTAAAAATATCCCATAAACTCCGTTAGTGGAAATATAAAAGCAGTGCATTTAAAAGACAATAGGGACGTGGGTTCACATTGTGGCATATTTCGTTTGTTCGACGCGGACGTCACTTGATGAACAAAGGCCTATTTTGGCAGCTACGTAATTGACGATTCTTTTTGTTTTCGTCAGTTTTTACGTGAACAAATTCTCACTGTACTAAAATTATTTTTTCTGATGAGAAATGCACGCCTATTGTAACTATGTATGTACTAATTTATTTTACACTTAAATGCAAATAATAAATACGTTAAAAGGCGAGCTTATCTCTAACAATAGATATTTTAAAAGCTCAAAGTTTTTAGAGATTTTTAAATGAAGTTATGGCGATAGCATAATAACATGCATTGTTAAGGAATAAAAACAGAATAAAGACTAGCGATATGTGCAATAGGAAAACATATTGGAGCAGATATGTAAGGATGACAAGGGGAACTAACCAACAAGGAGAACAACTTTGCCAATCGGAGGATAGGCTTTACATTTTTGAATAAGTAAGTGTAAGACCGGCACATGACAGTAGTGATTACTGACATTCTGCAGTAGGAATAGGTATTAAGTACCAAACCAATCAAGAAAGTCGATGCAAAACTTAACAACTGTTTGTTTAATGTTACAAGTTTGTAAAAAACACTCGGGACTCCTGATGGTAAGAGACAACCATGGCCTGTAGATACCATAGATTTTACAGGTGCGTCACCGTCCTGTCGCTGGAATGTTAAGCCTTTTGTACAAGTCTAGGTCACTAGGTGGTAGAGTTTCGCAGCGATTCACCCGGATTCGTACCATCGCCTTACCTATTCTTGCCGCTATAACGTCATGGCGTGTTCCGGTTCGGAGGGTAAGGTAGCCGGTAAACTTACTTTTGCTCGAGGCCTAACATCCCGGCCTTAGGTTGGCAACCATCTTCACCATTCTTCACCATTCTTACCATCAGGAAATCCGTCTGCTTATTTGCCTTACAATATCATAAAAAAAGGTCCAAAAATTTGTATGTGAAGCGGAATGTTAGAAAATTTAAGAGTTAAATATTCGTGGATAAGACAAGACAAGGACGGCTAAGCTAGTGTTAAATATAAATGTTTATATGTGTGTCGTTGATAGTGACGAAATGTATTACATTTGAGTGAGCATTTTTGTCCTGATAGCCTGTGGGATGTGATACACTATGGACAACAACTACTTTAATAGTAAAAAGTCTCGGTTTTTTTATTGCTATTATCGTCACATACTTAATATAAATAAATAAAATAAGTAAATAACTCCTCTCTGTGGTCACCTCTGTGGTCTAGCGGTTTAGTTGTTGGACTTGACTGCATGAGGTCCTGGGTTCGAATCCCGGGTCGGGCAACAAAAGAAAACTGGGTTTTTCCAATTTCCTTATAAAAAATGTTGCTCTTGATAGGATACGTGCCCGGTTGGTGATAGGCTTGCCACCTATCACATTGTGGGACATAGTATCTTCGGCTAGTCGTAAGTGCCCTGGTTGTGCCTCTGCCTACCTCTTCGGGAATATGGGCGTGAAGATACTTTTTTAAATATCTCTGGACAAGTCACACAAATAAGCAAATAGTTGGTAGGAAGTGACGATAAGCAACCCCAAAGTAAGCAAATTATATGCTTGTGTTATGGGTGTTAGTCAACGATACTATTACATAGAAATACTTAAGTAAATACCAGAATACATATTTTAATAAACACCCAGACCCGGAAATGCAGACTTCTAAATGTTCATCACACAAAATATGCCTGCCCCCGTCGGGAATCGAACCCGAGCCTCGCGATTCGTCGATGCAGTTAGGCGAGTACTCTAGCCACTCGACCAACGAGGCGGTCAAATATGTTTAATAGCAATGATTCTTTAATGAAACAACTAAATATTAAATGCAAATACAGATGCGTGAAAAATTATAAAAAAAAATATATTTATACAGCTCTGTGGTCACCTCTGCATTCTAGCGGCCCGGTGTTAACTTTACATCACAAAGACTTCGATTCCCAATTCGATTCGGGTGACAGAAAGAAAATGTGTATTTTCAAGTTGTGTTGCCCGGAATTGGATTTGTGCCTGGTTGGCGACAGGTTTTACACCTATCACATTATGGGACTAGTCGTGGTTGCCGTGGCCGTGGTATTACCTCCGCCTACCTCTTTGGCGTCACGAGCGTGAAGATACTTAAATAAATTCAAACCCTAAAACTCACAAAATTTAGGTCAAAAAATAGAAATAGTAGGTAGGAAGTGATGAATATTTAAACAAAATTTTCCACAAAATTTACATAGAACCAATGCCATTCGCCTTTTGTTGTAGCCGTTGTTTCCGGAGCCCGTACAGCTAACGTGTTGTCTTTTGAATATTTATGCGATGTTTTTTTTTTGTTTCCTCACGTTGGCAACATTAAGCACGAGGGGTGTTTTGAAAAACAATATCATTTTTTTGTTCTTTTAACATTGCTATTCAAAAGTTGTTTGTGGTTTCTTTTAAAACGAAAATGTGTTTGCCTATTTTTCCATCTTTCACGTGGCAAATAAGAGGTGTTATCGTATAACTTTGTGATGTGGATACTCCGTTATTTCATGGGTTCTCTGCCGGGTTTTGAAGCTAAACCTCTTTAGACTCGTTATGAAAAAATATTAGAATGAAATTTTAAGATCCGTCACACAAAAGTTACAGTATGAAGTTGCAGCGGTGACTGAAGTTTTTAGAAGCGCGCGCATCTGTTATACAAACTTCGCCTTTTGTTATAGCTGCTGTTACCACCGTACAGTTTCTACCGTACAGCTAACGTGTTGTCTTTTAAATGTTTATGCGATGTTTTTTTGTACTTACAATTTCCTCACGTTGGCAACATTAAGCACGAGGGGTGTTTTGAAAAACAATATCATTTTTTTGTTCTTTTATTATTGATATTCAGAATTTGTTTCTATAATTCTTTTAAATGCGAAAATGTGTTTGCCTATTTTTCCATCGTTCACATAGCAAATAATAGGACTTGTCAAGTGGAGACTCCGTTGTTTAATGGGTTCTTTACTGGTTTTGTTCAGCAACAGTGGCGAAATTGTGCAAAAATACCGGCTACTTAACCCTCTAGGCCGGAACATAACAATATCTTCATGGCAACAGGAAAAGTGTATGCGGTGAATCCCTAATCAGACAAGTTGTTGCACAGAACTCTACCGCTTTAACCCTTTTGTACCTATGCCCGTCTCTTATGAGCTGCCTGACAAGAAGAGTAGATGGTTTATTCAATACAAAGGACCCGGGAGAGTTGGAATTGTAAAATGCTGTATAAAAAGAGTGATCTCTTCATTTTCACAATTTCATTTTAGCTCTAAGTAAGCAAATTATATGATTGTATTTACCGATTTATGATTACCACCGACTCTTCTAAATAGAGATACTGAATTAATAGATACCTCTATTCCGCAATAAATTCAATAAACACTCAGACCCAGAAACAGTCACCTATTTACATCATATAAAGGCGATATAAATCGAACCCAATCCTTACAAATTGTCGGTTCCGTTTGATGTGTACGTTAATTCTTCAGGGAAAGCGATTTTGATCCGTGGTCAAATTTACAGTTTTAATATGAAAACTATTATAAGTCAACCTCCGCTCATTCTTCTTATTCTATAGGAGAAATTAAATGATTTCAATCAGTATATGCGTATAACAAAAGTTTATTTTCTATTTCAGGAAGACATAGAGAAGATAGATTTGACCGATCCTGATTTGAACAAAGCTGCGACCAAGATACAGGCGTCATTCCGTGGCCACAAAGTCCGTAAAGATCCTCAAGTAAATTAATTCCTCACGTTTCAACAAGATTCACTTTGTATGTATGTATTATACGAGTTTTTGTTAAGAAATACAAATATTTATTCCATACAATCGAACATGCACAATACATCAAATACTTTTTCTTGAAAATCCATTATTAACATACATACAAAGGTAGTAATTATAAATATGTCAATTTCCTACCTAAAAGAAGTACAATTTGTGTTCCAATTGCTTTAGTATAGTCGAGGTAAAGTGACGTGTGATGAGATTACCAAATATGTAGAAAAATATTGGTCCCATTTTTGTATATTATATTATGGTCCCCGTACTTCATGAAGGTATTCTTTATTGTAATCATTCAAATATACTCGTAACTGTAGTTTGACAAAGAAAGTTCGTTAGGTTGTTACAATATTAAGTTATTTTATAATAATTTAAGATAATTTATGTGTGTATGTACTTTTAACTAATTTCACATTTACTAACTACTTATGTAGTAGAATAATAAGTAGTTTAATTCTATCTTAAAATATACATGAAGTATGACTACCACTATTTTTATGCTTTTGCTTGAATTTCTTACTTTATGGAGTCATTTATATTTATGTAGTCTTTAAGAACAGTATCAACTTACTTGTATTGTTACCGAAACATTCCATGATAATGATTATAATGAAAAGCTGTTTTTAAATTATTCATAATACTCCGTTTACTTTAAATATTATAGGTATAAAATTTCCCATTAGTATTTTTAACTGAGTTCTTTGTCAAATAAACTTTATAAATGTAACTTTTTGGTAAATGCATACAAACAATAATAGCGGACCAAAGTGCGTTCCTTGTGAAACACCTGTTTTGTTTATTGTAATACTTAAAACGTAATTGCTATAAATAACAGTTTCCAGGCTCCAACAAGCAATATTGTATGACTACTTCAGATAAATATTATTTAAGAAATTGTTAAAAAAATATTATAATTTACTAAAAAAATACATGCAAATACTTTCTTTGTCGGACTATAAATTTTTATTTAATTTATTTAATATACATATAATAATAAGAATTACAGATTTAATTAACATATTATAATTTCCAGTAATTGCTTACTACGAGGATTATTTCATTACTTATTACTGTACACTTTAATTCCTACACTTCGATATTATATACCCTGCATTCTTGCCGGATTCTTTCTGTAAATTGCTAACATTAAGGTGTTATAATAAAGTATTTATTATTCGCCAGAAATTGTTTTATTATCCAATCAGACCATGCTACCAACAAAATTAACCAAATTTGTATAATAGGGTTACTAGGTGGTAGAGTTTAGCAGAGACTCGCCCGGATTGGTACCACCGCCTTACCTATTCCTGCCGCCATAACGTCATGACGTGTTCCGGTTCGGAGGGTAAGGTAGCCGGTAAACGTACTTTTGCTTGAGGCCTAACATCCCGGCCTCAGGTTGGCAACGCACCATTACCACCTTTGGTGTCTCTAGGAGACGTGAATTTCTTAACATCAGGAAATCCGTCTGCTTGTTTGCCTTCTAATGTCATAAAAAAAATGAAATTATAAAAAATATTCCACATGCCATCCTCTAAGATGATCTTTTTTTTTGAAAGACTTAGGTTTTTTACAGTAAGTATTTTAATAGCGATGAATCATGTACTTATTTATTTGCTTTTGGTTTGTTGTGATTCGAGTAGTTTTTATCTTATTTCTGTCCCTCAGGACATGTAAGTGCTTGCATTTTTTCGGCCTTTTCTGCCGTTAAACAATCTTCCTATATTATCAAGTTATGCAATGTATGATAAGAGACGCTGCCATGTTAGATGCAATAATTGAAGGTTTTTGGCTATGTAAAGCTCTTATCAGGTTACACTTTAGTATCTTTATGCCCATATCCCCGAAGAGGTAGGCAGAGGCACAACCAGGGCACCCACGACTAGCCGAAGACACTAAGTCTCACAATGTGATAGGTGGCAAGCATAAGTCTCACAATGTGATAGGTGGCAAGCATAAGTTTGTTTGGCAAGTCTAATGGAAGTTTGGGAAGAGCTGCCTTCAAAGTAAAACTGTTCGTATGATTAAACGCCCTTTTACCGCCGATGTTAATAATCTATCTAAGATAAGAGACAGGCAACCACTGTTATTTTTTAATAATTCATAAAAATATCTTAGTAACAAAACTATCTCTATCCATACAAAGCTTACTAACATTTGCTGTTACACTTATTCTTGTTCCAAACCTCCATGCGATGTTTATGAAAACCTTCACTTTTCAGTATTTTTTTTATGATAATGGAAGGCAAACAAGCAGACGGATTTCTTGATGGTAAGAAATTCACGCGTCCTAGAGACACCAAAGGTGGTAATGATGCGTTGCCAACCTGAGGCCAGGATTTAATTTATTTATGGGATGAGACACCCAAAAAGCGTACGGCATTCTGATAATAAGAAAAAAACGTGGAATAGACACTATAGGTGTGCGTTGCTGTCCTACGGCCGTAGAGTAAGGCCTAATTTGCAAATCTATCCTCAAAACGGTACACGACAATTTCATAAATAAGGCGCTTATTTATTTGGAACATATTACAAGAAAGAATATGAGCGCTTTTCAATCCAAGCAAGTCGTTGGATAGCACTTTACCACCAGAGGGAAATTCATCATTGTAATAATTTACAAACATTGGTGATATTTTTAAATCATAACTGAGACATAATACTTAAATATTACTTAGTAAAATATCAATGCTGTTCTGTCCGTCAAGTGATACTTGTTAACTGACTTCGAGAAGGAAGTTATATGTTGACTCCTATACTTTTTCTATTTGTGTTTATCGATTTCAACGTTATTTCTGAACCGATTTTAAATTTTATTTCATTTTTTGATTTAAAAAAACGTACTTCCGTGAGGACTACCATTGCCACCAAGTCTATATCTGATGATGGAATTTTGATTTGAGGAAAATACATATTTTTTGTGTAGGTAGATAACTTATTGAAATCAAAGTCGATTTTTAGCACTTTTACTGCTATAGAATTATGGTAGTCTAGCTTTAGTGTAATACATGTGAGTAAGGAATATTGCTTTGTGGGAAAATTACCTGCACTTAGCGTCTGTTTTTATAGCTGAAAATTAACCCCGTTTTGGTCTTCCTCGGCTGAGTATAATAAATACCATCTGCCTCTCTAACAGGCAACTCTTAAGAGGCAAGCATTGGTTCAAATATAGGTCATTACCACCAAGACTACTGGTGGATTGCTGTGCAGCAACTTGCATGGGTAGGGATCCACCGCCTTCTCCGGCCGCCATAATGACTCTATCATGGTCCGGTCCGGAGGGTAGACATGCACAATAGGCCTAGCATTCCGATTGCAGGACAGCGACGCACCTGTAACATCAATACCTAGTGTATATAGGCCACAGAAGACCAGTTAACTTGTTCGCTAATATGTTACATAAAAAAACAATATAATATGTTTGTGTAACATTTCGATGTATGACATTTTCTATTCATTTGTGACAATATATTGCTAGTACATTGTTATCTCTGCTTTTTAAGTATTATGACAGACAATTTAATATTTCCCTTCTTACGACGTACAAATGCAGTAGTAACAGAGGCAAATACGTAATCCTTGTTACTGTGTTACAAACCGAAAGGTACCAAGACAAGCAATTTACAAATGCAGTAGCAACAAAGAGAAAAACACTGGTATTGCTACAGAATAGTACAGGAGTCATCACTATTGACTGATATCTATTTCGACAAATCTTTCTTTCTTGCCAACATGCTAATTACACACCAAAACGCTCCATTAGTGCCTTCTTAGTATCTTCACGCCTATATGCCCAAAGAGGTAGGCAGAGGTACACCCACGATTAGCCGAAGATACTAAGTCCCACAATGTGATAGGTGGCAAGACTATCGCCAAACAGGCACATGTCCTATACCGAGCAACAGTTTTTTATTGGAAAATTGGAAAAACCCAATTTTATTTTAGGTGCCCGACTCGAACCCGGGAGCTCATGCTGTGAAGTTCTACAACTGAACCGCTAGACCACAGAGGCGATCTTAAAAACTTACCTAAGAGACTGGCTTCTTTAAAACTGTAAATGATTGAAAATTCAAAAAGGCAATGAATTCCAGAATTTCCTGTTCAAAAATATGAAACGGGTTCCAAACTCGATAATTTAAGTGCAGTAAAACTACAAAAAACCAACTCCAATTACAATAAGTAACTAATCATCTTTTTTATGATATTTGGAGGCAAACAAGCAGACGGATTTCCTGATGTTAAGAAATTCACGCCGCCTAGAGAAACCAAAGGTGGTAATAGTGCGTTGCCAACCTGAGGCCGGGATGTTAGACCTCGAGCAAAAGTAAGTTTACCGGCTACCTTACCCTCCGAACCGGAACACGTCATGACGTTATGGCGGCAGGAATAGGTAAAGCGGTGGTACCGGGCAGTACAATCCGGGCGAGTCGCTGCTAAACTCTACCACTTAGTCAGATGTCCCGGTATTAGTAACGGTGAGCTTTTTTTGCTTTTCCTATACTCGCCTTTTACGAGCTGCCTGGCAAGGAAGGCAGATGGTCTATTCTACAAAGGAGCCCGGACCAATACGGAGAAAATTATCATCTACGAATAATTCAGTACTTACCTCGTTTTTCCTGGGATTTTGTCATCAGATCCAGACTTGGTAACAGTAAAATCACTTTTTAAATAAAAACTTTTTAAATAAATAAAAACGCTTTTTAAATAAAAAATGATATTTAAAATCAGTTCAAAAATTACAGAGAAATGAATAAACCGAATGTATGACTAACTTTTCTAACCTTCGTTTTAGAAATCGATTAAAACATTTTCGTTTTTTCGTATGACATTAAAGCTAAGTAAGCAAACAGATTTTCTGATGGTAAGAAATTCACGCTGGCTAGAGCCATTAAAGTTGGTAATGGTGCATTGCCAACCTAAGGCCGAGATGTTAGGCCACGAGCAAACGTAAGTTTACCACCTACCTTAACCTCCAAACCGGAACACGTCAACGGCAAGCGTTGACATTATGGCGACAGGAATAGGTAAGGCAGTGACAGTACTAATCTGGGCGAGTCGCAAATCTCTACCACCTATTAGACCTTATGTACAGTACTGTCTAAGCTAAAGAGCACAAAGAGATAGACATAAGTTCCATCCAAAATACGAATCCCAACCTAAATTATTCAGTCCTTTACAAGTTCATAAAAATATCGTAATAAAACTGATGAATATCTATCCCACTGTTTAAAGGCCACCAATAAAACAACAATGATATCTTGTCGACTTGAACTGTAAATAAAGTAAGACTTTCAAAGCAAGCGTTATCTACTGGCATCAGTGGCACCATATTTTAAAGAGACAGGTTTGCAAAATATTAAGGAATCATAAAGGGCCCTTCGATTGCAAAAAAACCCAGGTAATCAATGTTTTTAAATAGCACATAACCTTTTGCATTTTTTATAAGAGCTTATTAAAATATAGTGTACTTTTACGAAAACTTGCACTCGAAAATTCAACACTTTTCCTATCTGACCCTTATTTTATCATGACATTGTTTTTTTTTTTATAACATTGGAAGGCAAACAAGCAGACGGATTTCCTGATGGCAAGAAATTTCCGCCGCCTAGAGACACCAAAGGTGGTAATTTTGCGTTGCCAACCGGAGGCCGGGATGTTAGGCCTCGAGCAAAAGTAAGTTAACCGGCTACCTTACCTGCGAATCGGAACACGTCATGACCATATGGCGGCAGGAATAGATAAGGCGGTGGTACTAATCCGGGTGAGTCGCTGCGAAACTCTACCACCTAGTCAGATGTCACGGTGTTAGTGACGGCAAGCCCATGCTCGCCTTTTACGAGCTGCCTGGCACAGGAAGGCAGATGGTCTATTCTGCACAGGAACCCGGACCAACACGAGGGAAAACTCGCTATCGTTATTATTGTGTTTTTATGTTTTTTCCATTCATTTACAATACTATTAGTAAGCCACTTTCTCACACAGACTAAAGACAGACTTGAAGCAGGTTCTGCTTAGTAGTTTGAATAATAACAGTAAAGTTAGTAGAGTATATGTCAACTGCTTTCCTACTAATCTAATTGCAGAAGCTAAGCATCAATTTGTTATTCACTATATACCGTGATCGTGACAAGATGTGACAATTTTACTACAACTTACTGAAATGTCACAGCTTTACCCAATGCCGTAGCGTAGGAGAGTAGCCATTAACGTCATGCATAAGCCTTAATGCTTAAGCCTCATTGCCGTTACTTTTGCTACATTTGGTGTCTAATATCTTGTTTAAAAAAGCATAAATGACACCCCGTATACACTTTAAACTTCATCATAGTGATTCTAGATCAGACTGGAAGGTTGTCGTAGCTATTGTGTAAATCCCACATTTTCCCCGTGTTGGTTCGGCCTCATTTGTAGAAAAGACCATCTGCCTTTCTTCCTGGCAGCTCGTCAATGGCGATCATACACTTACCGTCTTTAACACCATAACATATGATTAGGTGGTAGTTTCGCAGCAGTTGGAAATTCACAATTACCACCTTTAGTTTCTCTAGGCAGCGTGAATTTCTTACCATAAGTAAATTCGTCTGTTTGTTTACCTTCCAATATCATAAAAAATTAAAAAATCTGTAGAATCTACTTAGTCGGTAGAAGAGTCAATTCTGTACATTGAAAATATTGAAAACATAAATAGCAGGGGGTGTCACTGGATTGATACCAAAAACAAATATGTGATAAAAAAAAATTTTGTCTGTCTGTCTGTATGTTCAGGCATCACGTGAAAACTAACGGATTGATTTCGATGAAACTTGTTATAATTTTACCTTATTATCCTGGGCATAAAATGAGATACTTTTTATCCTGGAAAAATACGTAGAAAAAATATCTTAATTTTTCAGTGTTATCACGCGAAGACCGACATCCGCGCGGACGGAGTCGCGGGCGGAAGCTAGTAATAAATAACATTGTGTGAAACTTATTACGATGATGGCATCGTATACAGTGCGTTAAACATGCATTAAACACTGCGTAGTGTGACAGACTCTAGCTTCCAGCTTCTAGCTATAAGATGCAACTTTTAGAATGAGATCACAGTTACAGATGCAGTACTAACGCTACTCAATCACCATGTTGCTCAACTGACGCAGCGTTTGACGTTTGCTTCGAAAGTCCACCTTAAGAAATAAGTCGGCAGGGATGTACTCAGATGCTGTCAGAATTTGTGTGGACCACCAGTACTTTATTATTTCAGCACTTTATGTAAAGTATATACTCTAGGCTTTCGTGGTTTTATCAAGTAACTTCTTACGTGAGGCAAAACTTATGTAATGAAACTTTACCTAGTTTATGACAAGAAGTGAAGACTATGGAGGATTCATGAAGTTAAATTATATTATACAGAAAATAACAAAGTTGTACTTTTATTAAAAGTAGATACTTATAGCCTGTGTTAAGACGTTATTTATACATACATACATACGTAATATCTTCACGCTAAATCCCTTACGGGGTAGGCAGAGAGAATCGAGTGCCACACCTCACGATCCTGACAAACTTGTCTGGCTTCCTTATTATTTATATAAATAGAGTTTTTTACTTCAGCACTTTATGTATAGTATATACTATTTATACATTATTTATACCATATTCTTATTTATCAGAATACTCTAAATAGTCGTAAAACTACTATAATATAAGGAATTACCTTTTAGTTATCAAATATATATATTTAACAAAAACATTGTTAATTTTTTGTAGCCAGCTCCTCCGACTTATCTCATTTTAATGGTACTTAATTAACTTTTTAGCGCTCCTTTAGTTAGTACACATTTTATTTAAATTAAATCAGTAGTTTTTCAGTGATACAATAAAATGAATGGATATACCAACATACAAACAAAGATTTCAAAAATATGATTCTTCGTTCTATTAGCCTTTCCAAATAATTTTTCTACTAATTTCTATTTTTACTTAGT
>NJDD01000565.1:98280-130672 GCA_002245505.1 Calephelis nemesis
AACATTGTTTATTTGTTGAAGCCAGCTCCTCCGTTTTATCCCATTTTAATGGTACTTAATAAAGTTTTTAGCGCTCCTTTGTTAGTACACATTTTATTTAAATTAAATCAGTATTTTTTCAGTGATACATTAAAATGAATGGATATACCAACATACAAACAAAGATTTCAAAAATATGATTCTTCGTTCTATTAGCCTTTCCAAATAATTTTTCTACTAATTTCTATTTTTACTTAGTTTTCTTTTCACAATACATAAAGGGTACTTATTTAACAGTAGCACTTAATTACTTTACGTCTATCAAGAAATACCACTATACCTGCATAAGCAGAAATAGCAGGTAATTAATCATATTAATTAATCACCATTACTTAATCATAGCTATCATATTACTTCTCAATCATAATTATTTAGCATTTTTTTTTAATTTTTAGTCATAATAAATATTTTCTTCCTACTAAAGTTACTAAGATTTTCTTTTAAAGTAATGAATAGAAAGAGACCAAACTATTATAATATAATTTGTACTCGTCAGTTCTATAGACGTTTAATCTACATCTCGGTTTGGTTGATTAACGGCCAATGTTAATAATGTATCTCAATCTAATGGATTTTAAGCAATCTAGATATCTGCGTATCCGCCGGCCTATCCCATACGTAATTGTCATATTGATCCAGTCCACAGATATGTTATTGGCAAGCGATACATAAAAATGGATCAAAATATTAATCTTGGACAGCGAGTTTTGGATTAGGATTGATTATTAATATTGGCTGTAAAAGTATACGAATTTTTATAACTTTACTAATTTGTACTTGATTTAAAATTATATTTCATTGGAAATATATAAGTATGGTATACCTACATCTAAAACAAGCTTAAATGATGGGCCAATTGCCACTGTTAGTTCATTGAGCCAAAATTTAATAATTATGTACAAATTTATAAAAAAAAGTAAAAAAAATATAAGACTCTTTTCTGAGTCCTAGGTGTTACGAAGAAGAGCCTTACATCACCTTCACCCTAGCTTAATCTAATTTTATAGTTGATCGAAGACAGCGATAAAAGTGACAAAACATTTGTTTGTTCAAGTCTAAAAATATACCGTTTCGGGGTAACACGAAATTCTTTTATTCGTAAAGTAGGTCAAATCCTTAAGTTAGTATAGCACAGAGTTCAAAACACGTTATATATTTTGAACAATATCACACCATAATAAAAATTAAACTTGAAAAATTTCACAACATAACAAGAAACGCTAGAACTTAGAGATGCGAAGGTAACGATTAAAAATAAGTAAGATGTTGTTTATGACAATGTATTTTAAATTAAATATTTATAAACCTTAAAGATTCTAACCAAAGAGCGCAAAATAGCAAAAACTGAATTAAGCATAATTTACTATGGTATAATATAATAAAAGGTATCTTCACGCCCATATCCCCGAAGAGGTAGGCAGAGGCGCAACCAGGGCACCCACGACTAGCCGAAGACACTAAGTCCCACAATGTGATAGGTGGCAAGCCTATCGCCAACCGGGCACTTTTTCCAATCCCGGGCAACATTTTTTTTCCATCAGAAAATTGGACAAACCCAATTTTCTTTTTGTTGCCCGACCCTGGATTCGACCCCGGGACCTCATGCAGTCAAGTCCAACAACTGAACCACTAGACCATAGAGGCGATTATATAATAATATTTATCTACTTACACACATATCTATGAGACATGGCGCTATCTGCTTTTAAATAAATGTAAGAAATTAAGAAGCAAGGTTAGTCATTATTTGTGAAAAAAAAAATCAATGTACCTATTTGGTTTTCGCAGTATTATGACAGTAACAAAACGTCCAATTAACAAGTCTTCGCAGTTTATTGATGTAACGAAACATCGTAATTAGGAATAAAATATCGATTTAACAAAGCTTCGCACTATCGAGATGTCGTTGAAAGTTTTTAGAAGAAACAAAATTCGATGTTTCGGTTTTCGCTCTCAGGTAGGTAGTAGAAAGGTAAGTAGGTAACCCATTTAAACAATGATTACCCCGTCTGTGTACTGTGACACCCTGACACCCTTATATTTCGTACAATTTGTTTGAATTTGGATTAATTTAAAAACGAATGTGATGTACACCATTTAATTGTTTTTTATTGCTTATAAGTAATATGTAATAGTATAGAATGGGATAGTTACTCTTCAGAAACAATTTCCTCCAAGATATTACTTTAGTAAAACTATAACTATAAAGCAATAATAATCCTATAGGCAGCGGTGATAACAATATACTGTCCTGAAAATCTATTACACATAAATAACTTTACTGTATAAGTTTCCTATAGAAGTAGGTCAACATTTTTTATCTAGTTGAAAAACAAAAAGTAATGTAATAAATGTAGATTACATGGAAAAAGTTAAGGACTTTATGGCGTCGAGTCTGTAGCTATAATATATAGCAGCCTATGGGTGCTCTTAAAATAGGAAATAATAAAAATAGTATGCGAATACAACGATACATATACATATATATGTACATTTTTTGTCAAATAAGCAGATTTAGGCAATAGAAATGCTCTATTGCCGTGCTTTTTTTGTATTACGTAATTACCTGACCAAATTACAAACCGATGTTGATGATTCTTTTTTTAACCTACGAGTAACTAAACCTTACATTATGATTCCGACATGGACCCTTAAAACTTTATCATAATTAGACTAGCGATTTTTGAACGCGTAAATTTTCATCTAGATATGTTGACGATTAAAACTCAAAACTACTAGTAAGATGTTAATAACATTTCGGTGGCACTATCTCGGAATCAAATGCATTTTTTCAAGCCGCAACGTGGTAATGAAATGATTCGAGTAGGTTTTTTGCAGTTTTACTTCGCTTAAATTTTTGTGCACTATGGACATACAAAAAAAGTCTCATCATTATTAGGTGTTTAACGGGAAGCATTGAAGGTAGAAAAGGCCTACATCAATATTTCTTGAAACTTCAAACTTCAGACTTCAAAAAAACAAATATGTTTATTTATATGTAATAGTATCGTTGACTAACACCCATAACACAAGCATATAATTTGCTTACTTTGAGGTTAGATTCAATTTGTGTGATTTGTCCAGGAACATTCATTTATATATTTATATGTATGTTAATCGATTTCTTCGTCATTTCTGAGCTGATTTTATTGTCTTTTTTTGTTTGAAAGAACGTACTTCCGATTTGATCCCATTGCCACCAAGTCTGGATATGGAATCAAAATCGATAAAAATACTTAATTTTTGTGTACCTAGATTACATACTTAATACATTTAATTAATTTTTTTACTGCAATTAAAATCTGTACACAAAGAAAGTGGTGTTAGTTACACTATTTATAATTCAAGAACAGCTTAGAACCGAAAAAAGGATATAGAATATTTTTTATCTTATTCGATTGTGACAAAACTAGAAAAAACAATTTAATTTTTCAAAGTGAATGGGTGGAACGAAGTTCGCGGGAACAGATAGTAGTATATAAATGCATTATTAAGTATATTTAACTCAATAAAATAAAATAAGCCGATAAAATATAAGTGATTTCTTAAGATCGAGAAGATAATTCGTGATTCGGAGCTATCTTTCGAAAAAAGAATTATTAAATCGTGATTAACTAATAAAATAGTTTATAAAATCTCCTCGCCTGTGTGGTCGAGCGGTCCGGGTGTTGGACTTGACTGCATGAGGTCTCGGGTTCGAATCCCGAGTCGGCCAACAAAAAGAAAATTGGATTTTTCCAATTTTCTAATAAAAAAAAATGTTGGTCGGATTGGATATGTGCCCGGTTGGCGATTAACTTGTCACCCATCACATTATGGGACTTAGTATCTTCGGCTAGTAGTGGGTGCCCTGGTTGTGCCTCTGCCTACCTCTTCGGGGATATGGGCGTGAAGATACTTTTTTTTTAGTTTATAAAAATAGTAATAGCAAAACTCGCCTATTATATTTGTAAAAAGAAACTAAGTTTATTTTTTTTGCTTAAATGCAGAAAGTTCAATCTGGTTAAAAAAAAATCTCGATTGCATTTTATAATTTTACTATAAAATACATGAACATTAACATCAAGGCCACTAGAAAGCTAAGTACCTAACACGTCTATGGTATTGGTTGGTGACCGTCTCGTCTCTTAGAATCTGTAGATACGTTTTATCCTGCAGTCTTATTCGTTTTATTTATCAGTTACATCTGTCCCTGCCGCTTAGGTTATGACCTTCATTTTTTTTTATTATTTATTGTTTCTGCCACTTCTTCTTTTTACTAATTTTGTACGTCTGGACTGATCAGCACCAAGCTATGAAGATTTAAAGACTGAATTACTGTTAGCCTTGTTTGATCAAAATCGATCGAGCTGAAAAATCTTCTATTAAAGTAAAACTGTGATTATTTGATTGAGCAAATAAAACTATAAGCTTATACTTATTAATAGTCTTTTTCCGGTATTGGTCCAAGTCTTCTATGCAGAATATGCCACCTGGCAGCAGCAGAGCAAAGAAGAGGTTAAATGAGTCATCAGTAACTTGTCCGGGAGAGATGGAAGGGATCCACAATTTCACCTGTTCCTGTCATCATAAAAAAGGTATCAGATAGCATGTAGACTTGTACATTAGGTCCATCATCCTAAGCCACTATACAGCGACGCATTTACAACATCTATGGTTTCTATGGGTTACCATTATCTCTTATCATAACCTCCCAATCTATCTTTTTTGCCGATCTGAGCAAAATAATATTTGCCGCCTTTTAACCATGCGGCATTCCATAGATGATGTAATTTCAACTTGTAAAAAAAGCGATTTTATTTGTATTATATTTTATTTACATTTGTAATTTGTTTTTTGTCGAAATGTTCCTCAAACTTTCTCCTCCCCCATCACATAAAGTTCCCTTCAATCCATCACTTAGCGCAATTTGACAAACAATGGAAAAGTTACGGGGACAAGAGAATTGGTGGACATTCCCTCTAACAAAGTTAAAGTATCCTCAAGATACATTTTATGTTATTTTCTCTTACATAGAAAAATCAATTGTTCTTTGTGTTAGTCTTGCTAAGACTCGAGAACAACTGGACTAGTTTGGCTAATTTTGGTTTTGAATTATTTGTGGAATTCCAGAGAAGGTTCAAAAGGTAAGAAACAAGAAAAAAACTGCGAGGAAACTAAAAAAAAATATAATTTGGTGTCTCCTTCGGCTAACGTAGAATCGACCCAATTCATTAGCGGGGTGGAGAGAGGGAGAAAGAGAAAGGTAATAAACGACTGTCGCGCCTGCGCACGTCCCATTTAACGGTTTTATTCCACGGACTTTTTCTTACGATTTTTACTATCACATTTTTTTTCACTTTGGTCGCACGTCTCATTTAATGGTTTTATTCCACGGTTTTTACTATCAAATTTATATCAGTTCGGTCGCGTAGCAAAATCCCTATCTCCTCTAAGCCTGCCATAAGAAACTTCGTTCCAATAACATTTTAAGTTTTCTGGATATGGAACGCTCAAGACTTATTCTGCTTCTGATATTGTTAAAATAAACTGATATTGTTGAATTTACAAATCATAATTCACAACTAATCGTTAAGGGTCCATGTATGCTAAAATACGTCAGCAGTATAATGTTTTTTTCATACAAAGCAATCATAGATCTTGGTGACAAAAATACACAAGATTAACATGAATATGCTTTACTAGACTAGTGTTTCCAAAACACGATTCATTCCACTTTGCTCGATAGAAAAAAACAAAAAGTTAACCCTTTTTTGAAAGCAAAACCCAAATGTCTACTTCAAATATGAAAATATCGACACCAGATTTAACGTAAACATAGATAAGTACTATACCTAAAAGATAAGTGTTTCAGTTTTTATACTTTTTTTCAAATTACTTTTATAGTGTCAGAAATAGTGATTTGTCGCTTAAGACGTTTACTTTAGAGCGCCATTGTTCATAGTAATCATGGAACGGGGGAGCGCGGTGATTGGCTCTTCTGGCTGACTGAGTATGGGGCCTTAAGACAATTTAGTATTAACTGAGCGAGCGATCGCATCGAATCGAGCTGCGTAGCGCCTCTGGGTGACGCTGCACTACCGTGCACTATAGTCTAAGATCCGAAGTTAGGTCGACCGACACCGAACTAATAATAGGATGAAACCAGTTTTATAGCAAAATTGACTATATCAGAAAACATATTAAAAATGGGTTGCCTGAAAAACTTTTAACTGGACTTTTTTTATTTTTAAAATGTTATTTATTCATTAATAGGTGCAATATTAAGGTTTTATCCCAACTTAAGCAAAGTTGCAGAAGTTGGGTTGCCTTTTGTTTATCTGGATTGCCAGGTATAAACAAATAACTGTCGATGCTAGTTACTTTCACGGGATCGGATAATACGAAAAAAAAAATATTAACATACGTACAATTTAATTACAATTTTTATTACAATTTTAGTTGATATATAGGGTTGCCTATATAGTTGGAAACGTTAAATTTTTTTTTTAAATAATTAAAAATATTCGATCCAGCATTTTCTTAGGCGACCCGTTTTTAAGATATTTTCTGATATACTAAATTTGCTATAAAACCAGTTTCATCCTTTTATCAGCTCGGTGTAGGTCAACCTAACTTTGGATCTTAGACTACTAGCACGACGCGGCAACATATTGTGGCACGTCACCGCACTGTTCTAAGTTGACGACGCTGTAACGGGCCGTGACTTGGGGATATAGACAGGCCCTTTAATAATTCTGAGTGGGTACTGAAACAAAAGGGCTTCGGGTGGCTTAAACTCGAGGCTTGGTTCTGGTCCTGTCCTGTCCGTGTTGATCCGGGCTTCTTTGTAGAATATACCATCTGCCTTCCTTGCCAGGCAGCTAATAAAAGGCGAGCATAGGCTCACCGTCACTAACACCGTGACATCTGACTAGGAGGTAGAGTTTAGCAGCGACTCGCCCGGATTGGTACCACCGCCTTACTTATTCCTGCCGCCATACCGTCATGACGTGTTCCGATTTAGAGGGTAAGGTAGCCGGTAAACTTACTTTTGCTCGAGGCCTTACATCCCGGCCTCAGCATGGCAACGCACCAGTACCACCTTTGGTGTCTCTAGGCAACGTGAATTTCTTACCATCAGGAAATTCCGTCTGCTTGTTTGCCTTCCAGCAGCACAAAAATAAAAATAGAGTAAACCTTCTACCGGCCTGGATGGTACCTTGGCATACGACAGTTTAAATGGCTCACGACGACGTAAGGACAACGTTAACTACTCCTACCGCGGTAATGACAATGGCAAGTTTTGGTCCTGATTCTGGGGTAGCCGGCAGATATAGATATAGCTGGTACAATAGGCCTAACAGACCTATATTAGGTCTGTTAGGTCTGTCTTTACAAAGACGCAACTATGGTTGCGTCTTTGTAATATGTTTGGTAACCTATTGGCCAAAGTTATCTTCCACCATCAGATGCCATCAGGCATCTACGCCGGAACTGTCATATTCTCTCATTTCTGTACTTTAATCTATTTAACCCGTACGTACCTAAAGGAGAGATTTAAATTTTGCAATAGTGAGGTAAGATTAGTGTGTGTTACCAGTGATGACACATGGAACTGAGACTTGGCCGTTAAATGTGGGCCTCTTAAATAAGCTCAGAGTCGCTCAGCGTGCTATGGAGAGAGCTATGCTCGGTGTTTCTCTGCGAGATATGATCCGTAATTCGGTGATCCGCAAGAGAACGAGAGTAACCGACAGAGTTCCGAGTGTTAGCAAGCTGAAGTGGCAATGGGCAGGCCACATTGCTCGCAGAACCGACAACCGTTGGGGAATAAAGGTTCTCGAGTGGCGGCCCCGCACCGGAGGACGTAGTGTTGGACGACCTCCCACCCGGTGGACTGATGACCTGGTCAAAGTCGCGGGGAGTCGCTTGATACAAGCGGCTGGTGACCGTGACTTGTGGCTCTCTTTGGGGGAGGTATATGTCCAGCAGTGGACGTCCTCCGGCTGATGATGATGAGGTAAGATTTCTTATATCTAGTGATAACCTTTCTCTCCAAGTATCCTCTCGTTACCCTAGCCATTATAGCCGATCTTTTACCTCACTATCAGAAAATCTTTGGAACTCGCTCCCAGTAAAATTTGATGTCTTTAAATTTTTTCTTCGGGAATCTCTTATACCTAGGTTATAAATTGCTCTTATGTCTCTCTTTTTTAAATAATTATAGTATTTACTTCAGTAGAATTTCCCCAGAGAAGAATTCCAAGACATGATGCTGTGAAAATAAACTAAACCATTCTGTAAAATTCCTGTAGTAACTCAACGGGGCAATACTGCAGGAAAAAGCTAATACATAACAATTTTCAATTACAAAGTGTGAATCAATTATTGTTTGAATATGTTAATCTAACTCAATAATTATTTCAATTAACCTGTCCATTGTTAGATTTAAATCCCCATCCTTATTATTGTCACTAAAATAGCTCTAATTATTATGAACAATATTTAATTACAACATTTAACAAGGAGCTTAGTCTACTAATTAAAATACTGTTGATTTGTGATGATAAAAGTCAACACTAAAGTATCGTCACGGCCATATCCCCGAAGAGGTAGGCAAAGGCACAACCAGGGCACCCACGACTAGCCGAAGACACTAAGTACCACAATGTGATAGGTGGCAAGCCTATCGCCAACCGGGCACATTTCCAATCCCGACCAACATTTTTTTTTATTAAAAAATTGGAAAAATCCAATTTTCTTTTTTGTTGGCCGACCCGGGATTCGAAACCGAGACCTCACGCAGTCAAGTCCAACACCCGGACCGCTAGACCACAGAGGAGACCAATACTAATGACTAGGTAATTAGTTTTTATAGGAAATCCCAGCTAGCTATCGTGTTCAACACAGAGTTACCAGGTGTAGGTGTTACTAGGTGGTAGAGTTTCGCAGCGACTCACCCGGATTGGTACCACCGCCTTACCTATTCCTGCCGCCATAACGTCATGACGTGTACTAGTTCGGAGGGTAAGGTAGCCGGTAAACTTACTTTTGCAAACGTCTAAACTTTAAACGTTTTAAGTTTACATGAAGTGTCAAGAATATAATATGTATTAATACTTTGTAAGTTTGGACATGACAATAAACTTCCTCGGGTTCCATGACAATAAGCTTCCTGCCAGGCCGCTCGTTAAAGGCGAGCATAAGCTTACTGTTACTAGCACCATGACATTGGACTAAGTGGTAGAGACTCGCCGGGATTGGTGCCACCGCCTTGTCTATTCGTACCACCATAACGTTAGTGCTTGCCGTTGACGTTTTCCAGTCCAAATAATAAGGTAGCTGGTAAACTTATTTTGGCTCAAGGCCTAATTATTGTGTTCAAATGCTGTTTTGAGCCGCACATTGAGCATTTTATGTAAAGAAACAAATTATTACTTTTAAGATATTTTAAGGTAAACAAGCAGACGGATTTGCTGATGGTGAGAAATTCACGCTGCCTAGAGACACCAGTGGTGGTAATGGTGCGTTGCCAACCTGAGGCCGGGATGTTAGGCCTCGAGCAAATGTAAGTTTACCGACTACTTTACCCTCCAAACACGTCAACGGCAAGCATTGACGTTATGGCGACAGGAATAGGTAGGGCGGTGGTACCAATTCTAAAACTCTACCACCTAGTATGTAGTAGTAGTACAATTTTCTTTTTATTATCCGACTCGAGGATCAAACCTGAGATCTCGTGGAGTTCAACACCGGACCACTAACTAGCACATAGGCGATAATCTTTAATTAGTTAATTGAAAGCCAAAATGTTGCAATTGTAAATTCGTATTTAAACTTATGAAAGAAAATATCAACCAGGACGTGTTCACAAGATGCTAGAGAGCGAAGTTTCATCGGCATACTACAAGTTCTTTAGTTAGGTATACTCTCTCAGTAAATACTAAAATTACATAATTCTATACATTCTAAGAAAAAAAGGTGTGTCTGGAGGATCTGGGATCTTGGTCTAGTACTCAAACATTCTCAAAATACATTTTAAACATGAAAAAGTCAAACAATTAGTATAAATCAATATTTATTGAAATATAAATACTCATACAGACTGTCATACAAATAACATATGATAGGATATATTTCAATTGCAATCGACACAAACACAACAGAGAGTGTCACCATTCTGTTAATGCTGCGGACTAAATCCAATTTGTTGAAAAATGGAAGAGATTTCCGGAGGGATTTCGGTTCGAATACTGCATCTTGTGGCGGGGTGACCTGTGAGAAAAATTCAATTTATACTTTTAAATATCCGATGACAAAAGTGACACAGGCAGAGGACTGATTATGTATCTCAGTTGCCAACTCAAAATGGAAAAGTGTACATCAAACAGCTGTCAAATGACGTCTTTGTATTTTCTATCTCTATTGTATTTCTGTTGGTCACTGGAGATAGCAAATATAAAACACTTCATTTGACAGTTATTTGATGTACACTTTTCCGACTTGAGATGGCCACTGAGATACATAATCAGCCCCCAGATCAATTTGGGGACATTTGATTATTTCGTTTTGTAAATTCTTATGCCCATTGTATTTCGAGAAAAGATTGTATTCTTTATTTAAGGGTTGGCAACACTCTGATACGCCTAGTGTAACGAATGGCCGTGGGTGGTGGTGATATCTTACCCTCAGGTCACCTGCAGAAATTGTCATTTTAGAAAATCATGGTGGATATCAAAATGGTGTACCTGAAACACAGTTCCTGATTCAATACTTGATGGTGGTTTGTCTTTATATGTATTTAGACATGGCTGAAAGGATTTTCATAAAGTTACACTGTTTGAGTTAAATCTTTTCATTTTTCTTTCTAGTGTCATTAGGAAAAAATATCTAGATTACGGAAAAGCAAAATATGAAAGAAAAGCAGCCATAGAAGATAAAGGAAAGAGAAAACTTAACTATTATTGGAATCGGAAACTAAACATGCAAGTGTAGACCCGGCAAACTTTTTACTTAAACTCATAGGAGCCTCATAGGAGGTCTCATAGGAGCAATTCTTTCGTGATAAAAACTATCCTGTGGTAATCGAAGTAACAAATTTTTCAACAAAGTTCAAAAACAAGTTCAGTAGTTTTTGCGTGAAGGAGTAACAAACAAACAAACAGACAAACTTTCGCATTTATAATATTAATAAGTATAGGATTCAAAGCAGTGTTAGTGACATCGACAGTAACTGCTTCGGTAGTCCAGTCCAAGTAGATTTGTTTTAGAAAATAGAAATCTGCATTATTGCTTTAAGTTTCACATTACATACACAAATTCTAAGTTTTTTATTATTTACAGAATGTACTTAGTAGTAGTACGTAGTCGCCTCTGTGGTCTAGCGGTGCGGGTGTTGGACTTGACTGCATGAGGTCTCGGGTTCGAATCTCGGGTCGGCCAACAAAAAGGAAATTGGATTTTTCCAATTTTCTAATAAAAAAAAATGTTGGTCGGGATTGGAGGTGTGCCCGGTTGGCGATGGGCTTGACACACACGTTGTGGGACTTGGTGTCTTCGGTTGGTCACGACAACACTAAATTTGTTTAAAAAATATTTAATTAACATTTGGTGCAAGTAGACCTTAGTGTCTTCGGCTAGTCATGGGTGCCCTGGTTGTGCCTCTGCCCACCTCTTCGGGGATATGGGCGTGAAGATACTTTTTTTGTTTTACTTAAATGTTATGTTTTTTATGTTTTAACATTAAGTTAATTGAAGCTAAATTGTTTTTAGAAAATAATATAATAGCTACCATACCATAGACAGTGTTCTCCATAAATACTAGGCTACCGCAATAATTACAATGTATCTGGTAATTATTCTCATCAATTCTCATCTCTCACCTTCGCAGCTTCAGCAGCATTGTCAATCTTCACATCTGCGTGTATAGGCTGAGCATTATTTGTTAATATCTCAAGAGCCCCTGCTGCTTCTCGTTTTATTCTGGATAACTGTAATTTAAAAACGTATTACCTCTGGTCGATGTCTGGGTGCCATTTATGAATATGGCATGTGTAGAAATATTTCCAACCTAGTAGCTTCTACTCCACTCAGTTTCTGTCACAGTTTCTGAACGTAATTATTCAAATATTTGTATGGATTATACAAGCTTACATTTTCAGAATTTCATCCGATTCATTCACAAACGGACTTTAAAACAACCAGTGTCCAAGATAAATACGAAAATATGTTGAACTGTCCATATCATATCTATCTGATAATGCCAGCATTTGTACAATACAAACTCTTGCTCCAAATGCAAAGAAACCACAAATACGTTATTATTATTATTTTATTATTATTTATTGTACAATATAAACACAAACATAAAATACAGAACAAAAACATTACAAAAAATGTACAAATGGCGGTCTTATCGCTTAAAGCAATTTCCACCAGACAACCAGGAAAGACAGGAAATCGAATAATTACAAAATAACATTAAAGGCACAAACTATGTACGTAACAAAACTAAGGAGAAAAATAAATATTAGAAAAAATTTAAGCGAAAATACAAGTAATAAAATAAATCAATACAAAAAATAAACATAAAACTTAATCTCTAGAATACGCAACGGCAGCCTTATTGTGGAGTCAGTGGTCTCTTCCAGGCAGTTCTATCATAGTGGTGCTTAACTGCAAAAACCGACTCCAACTATTTCACGACGTACCACATCGTGATTTAAATATTCTTTTTTTTTCAAAAATAGCAATGATTGCAAAATCGTTCCACTTAAATTTTACCACGACTTGACTAGTGGTTTTTTAGTGCATACATTTTTGTTATTGTGATTTAGCTTGCTAACACATCTTCACGCCAAGTCCCAAGTAAGGGGTCAGCAGAGAGTGTCGAGTGCCAGACGTCACAATCCTGATAAACCTGTCTAGCTTCTTTGACATTCATTAATTACCCTTTTCACATAAACACGCCGGGTTCGGAGACTCTTCACACCGAAACCACCATAATATCCAAGTGTTCTGATCGTAGAATGTTAATCTTTGTCTCCCCGGGTACCTACATCCATCCACATTCGCATTGTTTGTCTATTTTGTCAATGTTTCTTCTGTCATTCTTTCCACATGACCAAACCTATAGTTTGCTAATGGCCGGGTAATCGGATAACCACCAAACAGTCGAATTAAAATCCTCATTCTTTTTTGAAGTTGGTTGAAAACATGCATCTTACTTTCGATACCATAAATTACATTTTACCTTTACATTTGACCGCCTCGTTGGTCGAGTGGCTAGCGTACACGACTAACGACATCGACCAAACACGAGGCTCGGGTTCGATTCCCGAAGGGGGCAGGCATCTGTGTGATGAACATTTAGATGTCTGCATTTCCGAGTCTGTGTGTATATTAAATATATTCTGGTATCTATTTAAGTATTTCTATGTATTAGAATCATTGACTAACACCCATAACACAAGCATATAATTTGCTTACTTTGGGGTTAGATTCAATTTGTGTGTCTTGTCCAGGAAAAAAAATATCCATAATCGTAAATCCTTGTTTTAAATATACAAGTATTGGTTTCTAATTATTTTAGAATTAAGTATGTTTAAACAAAGTTCACTCGCCCATAATTCTAAAATATATTTCCAAACAAGTTGTTTCAAGCTTTCTTTAACCAGGATTTCAAAATACGGGTAATTAACTGTACTTGAAGTAGGTTAATTGCTTTTAAGCGTCTTACCATTGGTAAGGTAGTTAAGGGTCTTAACAATTCATTAGTTAACAGGGACGGTAGTTTTTATCAACTAATTTTAACTTACTAATGAACTTTCTCAAAGCCCAGTCTAAATGCTCTAGTGTTTTTTACCCAATTGTATCAGGAACACATTGTGGGACTTAATGACTTCCACTAGTCGTGGGTGCTCTGGTTGTGCCTTTGCCGGGGATATGGGCGTGAAGTTATTTTAATACATACCTACATTAACTTACTAAATTGTAGAGTATTATTAGGTAACATAGTACACCCGATTTATATTACTGCATTAAATATTTATGTTTTCTTCCTTAGAATTGCACACAGTTGTTGTGGAATATTAGATCACACACACATGTGACCTAATATCCTGGCTTAGCGATGATGTCTGTTAATGAAGATAGTTTCAACTATAAGGATAGTCGCCTGCTTATTTCGTTTATTATAATACTCGTATTAATATAAAAAAACATAGAAGTTTAAAATTCGGTGCTAACTACATCATAATATCTTATACCTTTAAACGAGCAATTCTTGTATATATATATATAATTGGAATCTCGGAATCGCCTCCAACGATTTTCATGAAATTTAGTATATAGGGGGTTTCGGGGGCGATAAATCGATCTAGCTAGGAATCATTTTTAGAAAATGTCATATTCGTGTTTTATTGTTGTTGTTAAGTAACGAAGTCCGTTGTTAAGTAACGAAGTCAATGATTGTTTGCTTTGAGGTTAGACTTTTTAAATTTTCGTACTTAAATATAATTTCCAAAAAACACAATTTATAAAAAAACAAAAAAAAATACCGAGCAAAACTCGGTCATCCAGGTACTAATCAAAATGTGTAAGTTCAACATTCGTACTAACTACATTGTAAAATTTATAATTTATTTTGAACTTTTCGTACTTTTTTAATTAAAGTATGAATAGTTCAAATTTGGGTACTAACTACTTTTTCATGTTCATTAAAAAAGTACAAAAAATCAAAATTGGGTATTAACTGAAGTATAATATTAATTGAAAAGTATAACATAATAAAATTGGATACTACATACTTAAAGAAGTATTAAAAGTTCAAAATCATGCACTAACTATTCTAAAGTTCAATAAAAAGCGATAAAAAATTCAAAATTGCGTACTAACTACATTACAGTGTAAATTAAAAAGTATGAATATTTTAAAACTGGGTACTAACTACATTGTAATACTAATTAAAAAAGTTTAAAATTGGGTACTAACTAGTAATACCAAATTACTCACTCTATCATAATATTGGTGGGAACTAGATATTGTTAACAGAAATATTAGAATTGGTTTCATTTTACCACTACACCATATTATTTCTATATCAGGAGAAATATAAAACTGCAATAAACATGAAATGCAAATTGTAGTAGAGGTTATGCATTTGCCGTGGCTTTGCTTAGTATAAATACCAATAATTATTGGCCTCTGCGTAGACCACAACGCAGTTCAGGTATTGGACTTACCTTCATGAGGTCCTGGGTTCGATCCCCGGGTCGGGTAAAAAAATAAAATATGGTTTTTCTAATTTTCTAATACAAAAAATGATGCTCGGGATTGAATGTGTGCCCTGTTAGGCGACAGGCTTGCCACCTATCCCAGTTTGGGTCTTAGTGTTTTCGGCTAGTCGAGGGTGCCCTAGTTGTGCCTCTTGTGAATATGCGTAAAGATACTTACTTACTAATATCTCCATTACTTTTTTTGTGATGACATAGATCGGTGATCTGCGACAACAGACACATGGTGGTGATGGGAGACAACCCTGGTCTACAGACAGCATGGATTATACTGGAGCTGTGCCTCATGACCAAGGTTTTCAGAAATTTGTTATCATACCGACCAACATGGAAAATAATAATGGCGAGTACTGAGGATATAAAAGACTCGTGTCAATCTATTCGAGTCGTTACAGACTTCTATTTTGTCAGACGTGGCTTTTTATGGGATTAGCCAGCGAATAAGGACACAGGTCTCCTGTTGGTAAAAAGTTCCAGAAAGCAGTAAACACGGGCTGTAAACATTGGTTTGCATCCATCTGGACCGTAGAAAAATTACAGCAATCGGAAGACGGAAACAGAATGTCCTCATGGCATTATAACAACCGCCTAGAGATAGCCGTGACTTCCAGCTACCATAGATGTTATAGGTGCGTTTCTGTCCAGTAGTCTAGGTGTTAAGCCAATTGTGCAACCGAATCTCCTACTCTCTGGACTTGACACTGTCATTATGACAGTGGGAATAGGTAAATCGGTGGGTTACCCAAAACAGTTACACTACGGTACTCTACCATCAATGGCCTTGCTGAAAGTGATCTTCGGAATTTTGGTAGCTGGTAGACTTGCACCGCCATTGATGCACTTAGGACACCTATGTATAAGAGTACCTACATGAGTCAATAGCATTATGCTTGTATAATAAAATATTTAGTGTTATTTTCAATTTGCCCCTTTCGACAGGTTAAGGCCTTTGATTTATACTGCCTCTTCTTCCGTATTAGATATACAATTTGCCCCTTTCGACAGGCTAAGACTTTTGGTCCATACTGTCTCTGCTTCCGTTTTTCTATAAGGTATAGGAAGACAAACAAGCAGATGGATTATCTGATGGTAAGAAATTCACGTCACCTAGAGACTCCGACGGTGGTAATAGTGCGTTGCCAACGTGAGGCCGGGATGTTAGGCCTCGAGCAAAAGCAAGTTTAGCGGCTACCTTACCAACCGAACCGGAACACGTCAATGGCAAGCGCTGACTTTATGGTGTCTATAGGCCATAGTTGTCTATTTCCATCACAAGATCTTTTCCGTCTGCTTGTTCACTGTGTTATAAAAAATGAATCTAGAAGAAATAGTAAATGAAGTGCTCCGTGTCGGTCCGGGCTTATTTGCAGAATAGACTATCTGCAAAGGAGCCCGACTTACCGTCACTAACACCATGCCATCAGATTAGATGGTGGAGTTTCGCAGCGACTCGTCTGGATTGTTAGCAGCGCCTTATCTATTCCTGCTCAACGTCAGTGCTTGCCGTTGACGTGTTCAAGTTTGGAGGATACGATAGTACTGGCTACGAGGTACTATGGTTCGGTACACTTACTTTTGCTCGAAGCCTAACATACCCGACTGAGGTTGGCAACGCACCATCATCACTTTTGGTGTTCCTAAGCGGCGTGAATTTCTTATCATCAGGAAATTTGTCTGCTTGTTTGCCTTCTAATAAAAAAATAGTTAAAATTGTTAGATAACGATTCCTTTTCCATTATTACATACTCCTCTGGGATAACCTCAATCTCGGCAAAAGCCCGGGAGGTGTGGGATCGAATACTAAAATGGGATATTTGTTATATCCTTCCAACATTACTTCACCAGCGAATAGTTTACTATCCAAAATGAATACTTCAATTCAAGTCCCCTGAGTGTCTTAAAACCGAGTCAAGAAACGAGTCGTTTTTCGTAAGGTTGTTGTTTTGGACGAATCGTAACAAAAAAGAAAAAAAAACTCGCCCATATTCCCGAAGAGGTAGGTAGAGGCACAATTAGGGTACCCACGACTAGCCGAAGACACTTATTCCCACAATGTGATTGGTGACAAGTTAATCGCCAACCGGGCAATCCAATCCGAGCAACATTTTTTTTTATTAGAAAATTGGAAAACCCAAATTTCCTTTTTGTTGCCCGACCCGGGATTCAAACCCGGGACCTCATGCAAACAAGTCCAACATTTGAACCGTTAGACCACAGAGGCGAATCGTAACCTACAAGGGTCGTTTGTATTCTTTTGAGTTATTTTAAACTTAGCTTTTAATATACGTTGATTTGACCCTGTATAAGAGCTGACTCTTAGTTAAATATATGTTCAAGCAGCCCTAAAATGGCTCTTGGTAAGATACCTAAATTACCGTAGTTAGGTAAGTTTATCGGCTACTTTATCCTGCAAACCGGAACAAATCTACGGCAAGCAATGACGTCACGGCGGCAGGAATAGGTAAGGTACCAATCCGGGCGAGTCGCTGTGAAACTCTACCGTTGTCTTTTTTTCACGAAAGAACAATACCATAGAAAAATTTACAGTTAGGATTTTACCACAAATAAAAATTAACTCTCGTTTACCATGTGTTTAATTAAACACTGTCTAAAATTGTATTCTCAACCGTATAATATACGTGTAGAATGTTATTTCTTAGATGGCAAGTTTAGATAGTGTTTAGTTAAACAGACATGTATTTTTTGTGCTAAGGCAGTAAGTTTTGCGCCACGGTCTAATCAATTTTAAGTTCATTTTATTGAAATTTCCAGAATTTTCCAGTCCGGATTATCTAGATCTTCTACCATCTTGCCTAGCAGCTCGTAAGAGGTGAGCAATTGCAAGACGGGTCATCAACAAGACCACTGGTGGTAAAATACTGTCCAGCAACTTGTCCGCGTAGGGATCCACCACCTTGCCTATTCGTGCCGCCATAATGATAATGTCATGTTCCAGTTCGGAAGGTAAGGTAGCCGGTAGATTTGCACTTACCGCGCAGGGTGCCGCGAGTTTGTTTGCTTGGTTTTGCCATGGAAAATATTAAATATAGTGTTCAACGTGACCAAAGCCACATTAAACATACAAGCAACTTCTGAAACGCCACTGAAAGGAGGACAGCGGAGTTCACATATAAGCACGTTCTGATGTCTCACCACTAAAAGATGTTGCATTCACAATTTACACGGATAGAATACATAGATTTTTGTATGAATGTGTGTGTCGGTTTAACTTGTATATATACTTAAGACTTCTATTAATAAATTAGATTAGAACCTTGGTTCTTGTCTCATTTACCATCCCCTCAAAGCGGCGAAGACACCTTCAAGTCCTTAATTGGTCAAGTGAGCTTGCTTGATCTGTTTTGAGAAAATCACCACATCCTTACCACCTATCCTACCCGTAGGGTTCCGTCTGCTACCGTAGGTCTATTGGTACAGACATCCTGCACTTATCTATATAAGTATATATTAAAACCTTATGTTAGGGCTAGGGCTGGTAGGCATCTATGGCCTTAGGGACATAGGGTGCTAGGTCTTTAGGGTCTCCTGACATAGGGTATTCTGTTCTGTATCACCAACACGCATGGTGGTCGGTTCATATTGTAAATCATAAATATAATTTTGTACTAATGACGTTCAATGAGATACCAATGTTATCCTATGTTGAATAAAAATATTTGACTATTGCCAATTGACTATAATCTATATGAAAAATGCGAAACATACGAACGTACTTTGGCATAAATAATATTAGTAGAGAAGTATTATTTGCACTACTTTTGTAATCCACTTTTTAACGACCCTATTTTCTGAACATGTTACGCTTAGCATTTTACATTCAAATATATTTTCGGTCATCAACATGATTGAAGTAATTATACTATTTGTTTTGTCGATAACAGTGGATGGTCACAATGGTGTGAGTATTTTTTTATACTAATAGCATCTTCACGCCCATATCCCCGAAGGGGTAGGCAGAGGCACAACCAGGGTACTACTAGCCGAAGACACTAAGTCCCACAATAGGTAGCAAGCCTATCGCCAACCGGGCACATTTCCAACCCCGAGCAACATTTTTTCATATAAGAAAATTGGAAAAACCCAATTTTCTTTTTATGGTTTCAAACCCGGACCATTAAGACATTTGTATTTCTGTCTGGCAGGTTGAATGAAACAAGCAAAGATTAAGTGGGTCACCAACTGGACTATTAGTTGCAGATTTCTGTGCAACAAGTTTTCCGGGAGGAGAATCCACTGCCACCTATTCCTGGCGCTATAATGACTCATACAAATACTTAAATTTTAGTGATATTTTTTCGGTTCAAGGCAAAGACCGAAAAGAAAGAGGTTTTCCGTTACACGTTCTTAAAATAAAAATCCTCAAGCCGAATCCAATTTTGATATAAAGAACAATAGGCTAATAACACAAAGATGCTATGACAAAATTGCGAATTAGCATCGACTTTACGCCAATCCGTTGGCTACTACATCGATTTCTAAAAAAGCTAAGTCCGAGTCGGACTTGCCCTTAAAGGTTTTCGTAGTTATAGGTTACACAATATCCAATATAATCCAATATGTAGACTCGAATATGGGCTATACTTCAAACTTTTGCCAAGCAGCACGGATTTCCATTTTAAATTTGAATGTATATTCTATAAAAGCTTTACTACAAAGTTGACCTTATGCTGTTCGTTGCTTTTACTTGGGAGTGGATATTTTATATTAAAATAAAACACGGCAATGAATAGATTGAATAATGTTAAGAAACTTTTGTTCCATATCTTTCTGTCAGTCAATTACTATTTATCTTAAAACCGCTAGTGAAAGTGTCAAAGATTTAAATAATAAAACCATGTTCCCAGATGATTTTTCAAAAATAACTCAAAAAGCAAGTTTAAACACATGGTTTAGCCAAGGGTGCTGTTAAGAGTTTCTAAATCCGGCGTATTGGTAAAAAAGAGTAATAGATATAGAAAAAGTTCTGCATCTGTGTACTATACAAAGTACTTGGAAAATATGTGTACTTATGTATATTTATTACAAAGCATATAAACGATTTTATAGTCTGATTAAGATTGAGCCTAACTACATTTTACTACCACTGTTTCCAAATGTAGCCTGTCAAGACAAGAAGCGTCTTAATAAACCAGGATAGACCAGGGACCAGGAGGTCTGGGTCTCCTATGTAGAATAGACCATCTGTCTTCCTACCAGGTGCCTTCGACAAAGGTTACATGGGTTATTATCAACAAAACCAAAGATGGTAGAGTGTCGTGCTGCAACTTGTCCAGATTATGTATCTCAGTTGCCAACTCAAACTGCAAAAGTGTACATCAAACGACGTCATTTGTGTTTGCTATCTCTATTGTTTTTCTGTTGGTCACTGGAGACAGCAAATATAAAACACGTCATTTGACAGCTGTATGTTGTACACTGTTCCATTTTAGTTGGCAGCTGAGATACATAATCAGCCCCCAGGTAGGTATTACCACCTCACCTATTACTGCCCACATATTGACAATGTTATGTTCAGGTCCGAAGGGTAGCCACAGACCTCCTACCGTCAACGTGCTTATTCGCTTATGTTGGTAGTTTTACGGTAGACAGGGTTAAATTTAATTATAGTTTAAAATGTTTGGTAATAATAATTAAACCAGTTACCCTAATAGGCTTAAAGTAAAAGTATATGTAATAAATAACATTTTTTTGTAAATGTCAAAATATTTGCACATCAAAATATGGTATACACATATTCCGCAAATAAATAATTTTCTTTCTTTCTTCTTTATTACCACTTTTAAAAATCCTTGAACTGTTTGAAAATAATGAAATGAAATAGTTTGTAAATTTTCTCTAAGCAGAAACTTCAAAGCGAGGCAGCACTGCAGTCAGCTCTTATGCCACAGGAACTGAATCCAGCTTTCGTATCCGATAAGGTATACTTTGATTTGTACATAGGCTTGAATGTGTCTGTTGGTTTCGGGCGTAAAGTAGATTGGGGAATAGGTAAAATTGCTCACAAAGAAGATCACTGGTGGTAAGGTGCTGTGCAGTAACTTGCCCGGGTAGAGATCCACCGGATAACTTATTTCTATCACCGTAATGGCATAGCTTGGGACTGTCGTGTTCGGATCAGGTGGATATGGCAGGAAGAGCAAGTAGACTGGCAAGCAATCCGCAATATTAGGAGTATCACAGATGCGTTGTCGGTCTTTATGGAATGAATAAGTTCTTTTCTTCCTAATTCGCATCTGCTTGGAAACACCGTCTTTGGTAACTGCTTCCACAAAGGTGTTATTCGAGGTGAGATATCTTTGGAAACGCATGGTAGTATAACACCAGATATCAAGATGATGGACATGATACTTTAAGATCTAATATGATGTCCGAAGGTGAAACTCAGTGGCAGAACAATCTAAGCAACCTCAGTATTTCCCATGATACCTGCGATAGAAAAAATAAATAGTAGATTTGCTTAATATGCTTAACAGCCAATCTATAGGAAAGCGACGCGCCTGAAACATTTATGTTGCCAAAGCCACTGTTGTCTTTTACCATCGAATGAGCCATGTGCTTGTTGGCAGACCTCTCACACAAAAAAATATGAGGTTATCTTAATGTTAACTACATGTTGGTTTTAAGGCTAAAAATCTTAGAGGGTGAGGCTTAACGTTTAGGTTCAGCCATAAGGTAATATGTATAAGCTACTACCAAGTACCAACGCATTGTTACTACCATTGGTACCCATAGTTAACCTGTTATTCTTGCAATCGGAAACCCTTTTGCCAAACGTTTTCACCACAAAAAATGCAAACATAAATGTATTTTTTTTAAATACCACACAAAAGGATCGCATGATGTGTCTCTACAAATCTAAAATACCACCAACTAAACTACCACTGGATCATCGCCACTCGCTGAGAAAATCCGTCTAAAGCAACTCTGTGGGCTTGCCAATTTTTTCACTTTTTACTATTTTTTTTTCAGGACAAGTTGCACAAATTGAATCTAACCCCGAAGTAAACAAATTATATTCTTGTGTTATCGGTGTTAGCCAACGATTCTAAAACATAGAAATACTCAAATAGATACCAGAATAAATTTAATAAACACACAGAACCAGAAATGCAGCTATCTAAACGTTTATCACACAAATGCCTGCCCCCGTCGGGATTCGAACTCGAGCCTCGCGTTTGGTCAGTGTAGTTAGGCGTGTTCTACCAACGAGTCGGTAATGATAATCTTTATTGACGCTATAAAAATACTTTTTATGTCATAGGCTGTCGTATAATCTGTATTTCCGTGTTAGGATGCTCCATGGAAAGAAGTCCTACCAACACGTTTGAAACGAGGAGTAGAACCGGAAGACGAAGAGTTATCTACATTGAGTAAGGTCAAAAGCTACAGCCGAGCCATCTCCTTCGTGGTGCTGGTGGTATCTGCCGCCATCGAGCTTATCATATACCTCATTGAGACTTACTCCTCTAAATGACAAACGGAAAAATGAATTAAAACGCAATTTTCAATTATTCGTCATTACCTTCTCTTCTTGGAATATGGATGGATGTAGATGATGTAATATTAGACCTAGGTTGACCTTTCACCATCAAATCGCTCGGCCTTCAACCAAAGTTTATATCAAAGGTCTCCGAAAGCAGTGTATTTATATGAAAAGGGTAATGAATATGAAGAAAGCCAGGCAGGTCTGTAAGGATCGTAAAGTTTGGCACACCATACTCTCTTGATACCTTGAAAGAAAGGTATGTACCTTCTCCTTGTCGTCGTAAGATCAGTTTGAACCTAAGCCCCAGATGCCATGTGACATATATAGCAAAATTAAACCAAAACCTGCAATACCTCATATTGGTCCAGTCTCCTATATAGAATGGTCTATATGCCACATTGCCTGCCAGCAAGTAAGAGGAAAAGGTTAAATTGTTCATTACAAAAATACTTGTGGTAGAGTGCTATACAACCTGTAGTCATGATGTAAGTATTGACGTGTTCCGGTCCATTGAGTAGGATAACTGGTAAATTTGCAAAATAGACTTGACCCGGCTACAGAAGAGCAGCGCACCTAACATTTTTCCCCGTGTTGGTTCGGGCTTCTTTGTAGAATAGACCATCTGCCTTCCTTACCAGGCAGCTCGTAAAAGGCGAACATAGGCTCACCGTCACTAATACCATGGCATCTGACTAGGCGGTAGAGTTTAGCAGTGACTCGCCCGGATTGGTACCACCGCCTTACTCATTCCTGCCGCCATAACGTCTTGACGTATTTTGGTTTGCAGGGTAAGGTAGCCGGTAAACTAACTTGCTTTTGCTCGAGGCCTAACATCCTATGATATGTGCGTGGTTGGCGATAGGCTTGCCACTTATCACGTTGTGGGACTTTGTGTCTGCTAGTCCAGAGTGCCCTGGTAGTACCTTTGCCTCTTCCTTCTTAGATATGGACATGAATATAATGCAGAAATTGAATTCAGGATTAAGCAGTTTTACTGGGTTCAAACTATAAATAGGTCATATTTTTAAATGAAGATGTAATGTTTTACGTATCAATTATAGTCCACTATTTTATAAATAGCCGATCGGTTTCGCTTATGACAGAATTATCAGGGCCGAAACTTAAACTGCACTTACTTAGTTAGTTACTTAGCTTAAGTTCTAGCCCTAATGATGCTGTCATAAGCGAAACCAGTAGGCTATTTATAGAATAATAAATTATAAGTGATACGTTAAACAGTACAAGTGTTTCTTCATTTAAAAATATGAATATTTGGATGTTTTACCAAGCGCTGACGATGGAAAATATCAAATCTGTAATAAATAGGTATCACCAACTTTTTTTACTTTAAGTCTAAATCCTCATGGATTACATCCGCTTTCGGATGAAGTGGCGGATTATCGTATACCATTCAGAGGATGGCATAGCCCTATTCGTCGCCCAGAACTACGGGACTCGAGGTATCATATAAAAAAAAGTATTTTCACGCCCATATCCGCGAAGAGGTAGGCAGAGGCACAACCAAGGCACCCACGACTAGCCGAAGACACCAAGTCCCACAATGTGATAAGTGGCAAGCCTATCGCCAGCCGGGCACATTTAAAATCCCGAGAAACATTTTTTTATTAGAAAACTAGTTGTCCCGGCGAACTTCGTTCCACCCGTTCAGTTTGTATGGAAAAAAGTAAAATGTCGTTTTTTTTTACTTTTTCTTATCTTTTAAACCTTCCCTGGACTTGAACAAATAATTCAAAACCAAAATTAGCGAAATCGGTTCAGCCGTTCTCGAGTTTTAGCGAGACTAACGAACAGCAATTGAAAAAACACAATTATCTGTTTGTTGCCCGATCCGGGATTCGAACCCGGGACCTCATGCAGTCAAGTCCAACAAATAAACCGCTAGACCACATAGGTGATTGTACCATTTATACCATTCAGAGTATGAAATAGCCCTATTAGTCACCCGGAACTACGGGGCTCGAGGTATCATATAGAAAATCAAAATTTCTTTAAAACGTTTCGCAAATCGAATGTAGATAGACTTCTAGTTTCAATAAAGATCGAACAGTTGAACACATCCATACAGATGTACTCGGGAGATTCGAATCGGCCTGGGAACGCTTAAAGATAATTCAGAAAGTTTGCTTTATATTACCAACTGAACTTTTATCAACTGCTACAACTTTTTTATTCTATTTGATTGCATACTGATTTTTTTCTGGTAAAACATGTTTTATACATAAAAAATCATGGTAATATTTTTTTTAATAACACTCTCACAAAACTCAGTCTAAGTTGATAAGTTCCTTGTGTTCCTAAGCTATAACAAATCTCAAATTTAGTATATTTAGCGACAAGTGGGTAATTCCACTAATGCATTGGTACTAATCTGGACGAGTCAACCCAAAACTGTATGCATATTTTAGTCATTGCATTTGTCATAAATTTTCTGATTTTCTTAAAAAGCAACGGAGTTAGAACCGTAACAACTTTGCTAGCTTTGATGGTCATGAAGAAGTATTTGAGTTTAAGGATTAGTAGCAGCAAAGATCTAAAAATTGGTGGGTTACTGTATACTATTCAGAAGATGGCATAGCCCTACTAGTCGCCAGGAAATAAGGGGCTCGAGGTATCATATAGAAAATCAAAATTTCTTTAAAACGTTTCGCAAATCGAATGTAGATAGAATTCTAGTTTCAATAAAGATCGAACAGTTGAACACATCCATACAGATGTACTCGGGAGATGCGAATCGGCCTGGGAACGTTTAAAGATACTTCAGAAAGTTTGCTTTATATTACCAACTGAACTTTTATCAACTGCTACAACTTTTTTATTCTATTTGATTGCATACTGATTTTTTTCTGGTAAAAACATGTTTTATACATAAAAAATCATGGTAATATTTTTTTAATAACACTCTCACAAACCTCAGACTAAGTTGATAAGTTCCTTGTATTCCTAAGCTATAACACATCTCAAATTTAGTATATTTAGCGACAAGTGGGTAATTCCACTAATGTGGTGGTACTAATCTGGACGAGTCAACTCAAAACTGTATGTATATTTAAGTCATTCATATCATATCATATCAATAATTTATTGCTCCATATGTCACATAAAAGGTATTACAAATTTTTCCCACTTGTTGTTTGAAGGACATATTATTATGTACCCTTTTAGGGTGTTGCAAATTGAAGCATTCTCATTGTTGATGTTCATTCTTCAAAAGCAACGAAGTCAAAACCGTAACAACTTCGCTAGCTTTGATGGTCATGAAGAAGTATTTGAGTATAAGGATTAGTAGAAGCAAAGATCTACCAATTAGTGGGTTACCGTATACTATTCAGAAGATGGCATAGCCCTATTAGTAGCCAGGAACTAAGGGGCTCGAGATATTTTATAGGAAATCAAACTTTCTTTAAAACGTTTCTTAAATCGAATATTGATAGAATTCTAGTTTCAATAACGATCGAATAAATTCGAATCGGCCTGGGAGCGCTTAAAGATACTTCAAAAAGTTTGCTTTGTACTATCGACTGAACTTTTATCAACTGCTGCAACTTTTTTATTCTATTTGAAGGTAAAAACGTCGTTTATATAATATATAAAAAACATAAAAACGTATTGTACGCGGTGGTACCAATCTGGTCGAGTTGCTACAAAACTCTAGTACCTAGTAGGATGTCACGGTATTAGTGGCGGTAAGCCTTAATCTGACTAAAAACCAAGTATAACAATATTTCGTACGCATTTTTCACAATGAAAATAAACAATTCAATAGCTTTTTATCATTTGTCGAAGATTTTTTTTTAAATACTAAAACATTTCGACTTGAATTTGTGAACATGACATTCGTTGCTAACTAACGATGTTCTGCCAGTTATGTTGCTCTGGGTTATATTACCAAATCATTAACCAATATCTTTTATTTATTTGTACTTAAATATACCATATAAACTGCTACAAGTGTCAGTATTTTTCCATAATACAAAATCTATATTTCCCTTTGTGCGCAAGCGCCCTGCGCCGTCTTACGAATTTTCGATCAGGTCACGTGTCCTGACGCGAGTTTAGAAGTTTTTACCCATTCCAAATTGCACAACGCCGCTAAAGAAATTTTCACTTCAAAAATATTCTTTGAGAAGGTTTGATTTTCTGTTACATACTACGAAGGTGTCTTTCTGGTTATTCTGGGATACAATTCCGGGCTTAAACGAAAATACGTCGACTTTCGCTATTTTCTGATAAGACTTTTATTGCTAGTGCACTAACGAACGCCATATTTTTTTTTATTTTCAACTAAATATTGTTCACAGTTACGCTTTAAATTCAGAACATAATAGTCATGTGTTTTCCTTTGTGTGGTTATCCTCTGTGGTCTAGCGGTTCAGTTGTTGGACTTGACTGCTTGAGGTCCCGGGATCGAATCCCGGGTCGGGCAACAAAAAGAAAATTGGATTTTTCTAATTTTCTAATATAAAAAAAACGTTGCTCGGGATTGGAAATGTGCCCGGTTGGCGATAGGCTTGTCACCTATCACATTGTGGGACTTATTGTCTTCGACTAGTCCTGGGTGCCCTGGTTGTGCCTCTGCCTACCTCTTCGGGGATATGGGCGTGAAGATACTTTTCTTTGTGTCTCCTGCTAGTTGTGGGAGCCCTGGTTGTGCCTCTGCCTACCTCTTCGGAGATATGGGCGTGAAGATACTTTTTTTCTCATAAGATCTTCTGTCAGTGTCTGGTTTAGCTCTCTTACTTTTTTTATATTCAGTGAAATTAGTAAAGTTGTGTGACATTTTGTACAATTTTCGTAAATAATAATGTAGAATTAAATGTATCATGTTGATGCCAAATCCCATAAAATGAGATTGAGTAATGAGGCCACAGCTTTACTTAAGACGCTGACATGACTTTATTTGACGACTTGTGAATTATTTTGAATAATTTACACCAGGTTGTGTTAAATCGTGTAACTTGATGCAAAATTCTACTTATCTCATGCCAAATTCTCATGCCAATTCAAAAAAAAATACATCTTCACGCCCATATCCAAAAGGGGTAGGCAGAGGCACTACCAGGGCACCCACGATTAGCCGAAGACACTAAGTCCCACAATGTGATAGGAGGCAAGCATATCAACAACCAGGCATATGTCCAATTCCGAGTAACATTTGTTTTTTTTAGAAAATTGGAAAAATCACATTTTCTTTTTGTTGCCCGACCTGGTAATCAAACCGGGACCTCAATATGTGGCCAATATGCGGCCCGCTAGACCACAGAAGCGATAAGTATACGTTGTAAATAAAACAGATATATTATTTTACGACATGCACGCTTTATTGTAAAAACAACTTTAAGTAAAATATATTTAAGTCTACATTAGTGGGATATAAGCTTGAGGCGGTCTCATGGTAGGTCGCTGGCTGATCTCAAAGTGGCAACTAGTTCGTCGAGATTAACGTTAGATGGAGCTGGTGAAGCCAGCTCAGCATATCTGCTGGTAAAATCGGCCGTGTTCTTATCGTCATGTTCGCCCTGGTAACAAAAAGTCAAAGGTTTAAAAAATCATTTTAAAGCTTTTATACGAATCAGATAAAATTCCAAGAAATAATCAATGAATAAATATCCCAAATGGACAAGTTACACAAATTGAATCTAAGTGAATGCCAAAACCTAAAAAAAGAAGAAACTTTGCATAAATAAATAAATAAATGTCCCTGGACAAGACACACAAATTGAACCTAACCCCAAAGTAAGCAAATTATATGCTTGTGTTATGGGTGCTAGTCAACGATACTAGTACATAGAAATACTTAAATAGATACAAGAATAAATTAAATAAACACCCGGACCCGGAAACGCAGACATCTATTTGTTTATCACACAAATGCCTGCCCCCGTCGGGAATCGAACCTGAGCCTCGCGGTAAGTCGATGTAGTTAGGCGTTTACGCTAGCCACTCGGCCAAAGAGGCGGTTAAGAAATAAACGTAACTTATAGGCATACGTAAGGATGCGTTTCCAACTTGAACCTGGGATGTTGAGTTTTCTAACCAGAAAACAATAATAGTAAGCATTGACTAAGAAGCATTACATAAATCATAGATTATTGGGCAGCATTTAGTCTAGAATGCCTGTCCTATTCTGGTTAACATATTGTCTTACAGTTGCCAAGTACCTAAGACAGCAAATGTACCTCATTTTTTTCTAATAAATAAAATACCTAAAGCCTGCACCTCCCAGTCTTAATCTTTATTTCTAACTGTGACATGGTGCCGATTTTTTTTGCTAAAGTTCGAACTCGAACTCGTTTATTCCGTTAAAGCGGGGGCTCTTTTGCAGAATAGACCATCTGCCTTTCTTGCAAGGCAGCTCGTGAAAGGCGAGCATAGGTTTATCATCACTTACACCGTGACATCTGACTAGGTGGTAGAGTTTCGCAGCGACTCGCCCGGATTGGTACCACCGCTTTACCTATTCCTGCCGCCATAACGTCATGACGTGTTCCGGTTCGTAGGGTAAGGAAGCCGATAAACTTACTTAAACTTACTTTTGCTCGAGGCCTAACATCCTGACCTCAGGTTGGCAACGCACCATTACCATCTTTGATGTCTCTAGGCAGCGTAAATTTCTTACAATCAGGAAATCCCTCTGCTTGTTTGCCTTCCTTGTTTATAATATAAAAAAAAAACTCGAATGATAATTCGACTCCAAAAAAGAGGAGGTTATTACCTCGTCTGTAAGTTTTTTTTGTGTAATAGACAACCGACTCGAGCGTTTTTTTTAGGTAAATAGTTGATATTAATATTATTATTAAAAATATTCCTCGGTGATTACATATTAGTTTTATCATGATCCTACTAATAGTTTTTGCGTTATACTTAAAAATACATACATTATTAAAATTAACTCAAGAACTACTAAAAAGACGTCAATAAAATTTATATGGCACTATTTCGGAATCCTTTGCAATCTTACTAAAAAAAAAGGTTCAAATAATTAAGAAAGAAAATTATTTATTTGCGGAATATGTCTGTAAATGAGATGTTACAAAAATATTTAAGTATATCAACATATTCTACCACATTTCGGTGTGAAAATATTTTAATATTGTTAAAAAAAATATTATTAATTATATATATACGCTTTAACTTTTAAGCCAATTATTTATATTTATAACTAAGTAGTTTAATTATTTGAATAATGAAATTTATTTGCCGAAAATGTGTGTAAAAAAACTATAGCAAAAGACATTTGTTAATACCAGCATATTCTACCACATCATGGTGTGCAAATATCTTTAAAATTATACTAATTTATTATTAAGATTTGTAACATATGATGTTTCAAATATTTGAACAAAATTTTAAAATTTAATTAGGTTAAACCCTAACTACCATAAGCTACCACCGTTTCCAAGCCTAGCCAGTCAGGAGAAGAAACGGCGAAACAAACTCCTCGGCAACCAAGAATATATATTATTATTTGCTATGAAATTAGTTTTAGGCAAATAATTATCTATTAAACTTTTCTGCAAAAAAATCGTTTACACTATAGTAAGCTTTATCTAACAATTGCAAAGTAATACTACACAAAATACTTCGAGTCAATTGTTTTACTGCCAGTTATTCATATAAAACTAAAATACACATACAGTTCCCCGTGTTGGTCCGGGCTCTTTCGCAGAAAAGACAATCTGCCTTCCAGCGAGGCAGCTTGTAAAATGCAAGCATTGAATACCGTCACTAACACCGTGACATCTTACTAGCTTCGTTTTCGTCCGGATTGATACCACCGCCTTACCTATTCCTGCCGCCATAACGTCAATGCTTGCCGTTGACGTGTTCTGGTCCGGAGGGTAAGGTAGGGTAAACTTACTTTCGCTCGAGGCCTAACATCCCGTCCTCGGGTTGGCAACGCACCATTATCTTTGGTGTCTCTAGGCGGCGTGAATTTTTTACCATAAGGAAATCTGCCTTGCCTTCCAATATCATAAAAAAGTATCTTACCATCACAGAGCACAGCAGCAAGACTGCTGCACACAGGAGCAAAAGCCACTTCATAGCGGAGATCGTAGTATGCTACTGTTCCAGCTTCCTACCACTCTATATACATGGCATAACCACCGTGACTTATAAACTTATCTTGATATCCATGCTAAATCAAAGCATAAAAATATTAGATTGAAAATAACAACTTAATGTGTTAGGGTCAATTCACATCTAGGTTGACACTTATTTTAACTGAAATTTCTTAAAAATAACATGATTTTTTTATGATATTGGAAGGCAAAGAAGCAGACGGATTTCCTGATGGTAAGAAATTCACGTTGCCTACAGCGGTATCTTTAAGGTGGTAATGATGCGTTGCCAACCTGAGACCGGGGTGTTAGGCCTTTAGCATATGTAAATTTACCTTACCCTCCAAACCGCAACACGTCATGACGTTACGGTGGCAGGAATAGGTAAGTGGTACCAATCCGGCAGAGTCGCTGCGACCCTCTACTTCTTGGTTATTCTTGGTTTCATTTTATGAGTTTCTTTTTTATTTGGTTTTCAATTGTTGACTTGCTCTATTTTTTGAATAAATTGGCATATTATTATGTATGTGATTGTATATTATAAAAAAAATCAATGATTGGTGTGGGTCATATTGGCAGTTTCCACTTATCGAGTAGTATTTTCGTCATCATATTGTAGTTCTTACAGACTAACGGCCAATGTTAATAATGTTTCTCTAAAGATGGATTTCCAGCAATCTAGATAGCTGCGTATCCGCTGGCCTATCCTATACCTAATTACCATACTTATTCTGTCCACAGATATGTTACTGGCAAGCGATAACATAAAAATGGATCAAAATATCAATATTGGACAACAAGTTTTGGATTAGGATTGATTATTAATATTGGCTGTATGCCGGCTATTCCGTATCTTTTTAGTGATGATCACTGGGTAGTGTACATTAAGTAGCTGTCAAATGACGTATTTTGTATTTGCTATCTCCAGCGATAATAGAAATACAATGGAGATAGCAAATACGAAACACGTCATTTGACAGCTATATTATGTACATTATACTCGTACCAAGTGATCATTACTAAAAAGATAAAAATTATATAAAGTGGTTGCCAATATTTTGAAATAAATATTGAATAAAATAATATTCTGCGGAAAAGCGAAAGCTTATTTAAAGCCTCTACAAATGTTACTAATATTAAATATGTGAATGTAAGTTTATAACTTTGTTCGTATTGGGTTTTTAGCCTCTATTTATTATAATACTAATTGGTTAAAAATTAACCCTCTAAATAAATGCAACCAATTAAGGTCGATTTTGTAGAAGAGCCTCTGCAGAACCTTAATACATTTTTGTAGAAAAAAAATGGCTGAGGTCTCAAACCTCATATGCATGTCGAATGGATCGAATCACGAAATTATTATTACATATCTTCAAAATAAAGTATCTTCACGCCCATATGCCCATAGAGGTTGGCAGAAGCACAACCAGGGCACCTACTACTAGCCACTAAGTCCCACAATGTGATAGGTAGCAAGCCTATGTGGCGGC
>NJDD01000565.1:137906-148694 GCA_002245505.1 Calephelis nemesis
CTCTACCACCTCTGTTTCTTTTTATTATGTACTTTTTAACCTATTCTCTTAAGAACTGCCAGACAGAGAGGCCATTAAAATGCCATTACCATTAAAGGTGTCTATAGGTTAGTGATTTATTATTTAATAATAGTCTAAATATAAATAAATAATGTGTCACATTGTTTGTACGCGATGAACTCCTAAACTACTTAACAAATTTCAATCAAATTTGCACACCATGTGCAGTTTGATTTAACTTGTAAGATATGATAGTTTATATCTCAAGTTATAATCAAAAATCCGAGCAAAGCCGCAACAGGCAGCTAGTATGATTAATTTTAATTTTATCCTATTTGCCTTTCAAGGCCAATAAAAAACCCAATGCTGACAACCCTAATCTATTTATAACGATTGTGTTACCCTTTCAGAGCTACGGATTACGTTGAAACATTATAACATCCCCTATTGTCTTCTGGAAACTACATCCAAGTTTCGTCAAAGGACTTGCAAATCGTTGAACTTAATCTACACACAAAACTTTCAGGAAAACTTTCAGGACCCTTAACTACCTCCGGGTCTTACATAATAACGGCCTGGTTAAGGACAGCGATGCACCTATAACATCTATGGTGTCTATGGGACACGGTTGTCACGTCACATAAAAAATACAAGCACCTCGTTGGTCGAGAGGTCGAGGCCTAGGTACTATTTTTACCAATATTTTACCAAGTTACCCTTTATGTGTGTACCAAATTCCATGACAATCAGTTCAGCAGTTTTTGCATGAAGAAGTAATAAAAAAAACATTCAAACTTTTGCATTTATAATATTAATAGGATAGGATAGAATAACTGACCATTGTACAAAAATCACTAAAATAGACTACTCTTACTCAAAACAATTTCGCCTGTTTTTAAAGTAAACCAATACGTAACCATAACAGGGAAATAAGTTATTTATACATCTATAAAGGTACGTAACTAAATATAAAAGTAAAAGTTTTATCAAAATTGTTTAGCATTCCGTCAGGTGGATTATTATTTCAAATAAAATTGCAGAATTTTAAACCAGTTGACCCTAAACTTTAATCATAAATGTATGGATAATTAATTGTTCTTAACTTAATAGCAAATCTAAGATGGCGGACGTTCCAAAATGGAGGCCTATTTATTTTTAATCAACTATAAATCGAATTGATTTCGTATAATCGAATATTTTAAAATCATTCATGGGTATATAAATAATGTTTACAGGCCGCCACAAAGCTTGCGAATCCTGCACAGCATCTCCAACATGAAGTGGTTTTTATGGTCTTTGATGATCCTGCTAATGTGCTCGTTCATGGTAAGTCATTGATATTTATTTAAAAAGGTACGGGTTGGATTTCAGACAAATCAAGTATATTTTATAATATGTCAGTATTTGTAATTCTGAATTTTATTTAAATTGATTTATTATTTAGTTATATATCGGTATTTCTGTGGTTACGCTTCCATCGCTAAAAAGCTAAACTGATTTTAATGAATTTGATATGCACATAGTTAAAGTATGAAGTTATGGTACTTTTTATAAAAGAATCCGCGAAGGGTTTCAAGTGATAAAAGTTTGTAAAAAACGCGTAGAGTATGCTGACGAAATTTTGTCTGACTGGCTGATATCTTCATCAGGGCTAAGACTCAATTTCCTTTTTCCAAAATCCTTTTCAATCTCTGAAATTGATCTAAAATTAGTTCTGGTATTAATTTTCATATATTTGTTTATCACCGAACACACAAACGCCTAGGCTGTTTTGGCGGAACATTTCTATTAATTTTTTATTCTGAGTTCATGAAAGGTTTGAAAACACATTTTGAGCCGGTACGTGGTAATGCTGTTAATCACTAAGGTCTGAAGTTAGATAGTCCAGCTACTAGAATACAAATTATCTTCACGCCCATATCCCCGAAGAGGTAGGTAGAGGTACAACCAGGGCACCCACGACTAGCCGAAGACACTAAGTCCCACAACGTGACAGGTGGCAAGCCTATCGCCAACCGGGCACATTTCCAATTCCGACCAACATTTTTTTTTTGGAAAAATCCAATTTTCATTTTGTATGCCGACCAGAGGTTCGAACCCGGGACCTCATGCAGTCAAGTCCAACACCCGGACCGCTAGACCACAAAGGCGATTATTAAGAATAATTAAGAATCAACAGTAAAAACGAATCTAGACTAGGTAGCTAATCCAGAGATAGATACGTTAAAATTGTGCAAGTAATTAGAGTTGGTAAACTAACTGGGTCAGGTTTCGTTATTATCTGGAAATACAACTCCATGATAAGAGCTTACACGGTGGTCCGTCTACTGTCCGATACCAGATATTTTTTACCTCGTATTACACCTTAGAAACTTACAAGAAAAGAGCCTTCTTATTACGAGTACTAAAAGATGCCACTTCTAGTGTTGCAGCTGTTCGTGGTTATTACCATTAGGTGAACCGTTTTTTCGAGATTTTGTAAGGATGGACTTTTAACAAAACTAATCATAGCCTCTGTGGTCTAACGGTCCGGCGTCGGACTTGACTTCTGGAGGAGGAAATGTTAATACTTTGTTTATGTACGAACGTTGAAATGTCTTAATATTATTATAAAGTGAACAAGCAAACACTTTATGATAAGAAATAAAAAAAAGTATCTTCACGCCCATATCCCCGAAGTCGTAGACAGAGGCATAACCATGGCACCTACGACTAGACGAAGACACTAAGTCCAACAATGTGATAGGTGGCAAACCTATCGCCAACCGGGCACATATCCAATCCCGAATAGCATTTTTTATTAGAAAATTGGGAAAACCAGATTTTCGTTTTGTTGCCCCACCCGGGATTCGAACCCGGGACCTCATGAAGCAACACCTGGACCGCTAGACCGCAGAGACGATTGACCTAAAACATCTTAATTTCTGCTACGTGCGTGGATGATCTCCTTAAACGTTGGAGGGTGAACAAGGAGATGGATTTCCTTGCGATAAGAAATACCTTTCGACAAAATATGATACGTTGCGAAGCTGGGGCTGAGATTAGTGCTTCTTGCGTGAACGGTATTCACTAATTACATGAGGAGTTTAAGGGCATGAAGTAGGTCGAGCCAAATCTAATCTCATCTTGCGCAGATATCATATTTTTTTTAGCAATTAGAAATAATACCTACCAAATTATTTTTTTTCGCCAAAATATAGGCAATGCGGTCACTTATTCTGTATAAGACAGATTCTGGATTGGACAGATTCATAATTGAACAATTCTCTGTTAGGCACATTCTGTATTCGCCAGATTCTCGACTGGACAGATTCGTCATTGGGCAGAAAGTTTACAGTCAAGTACAAAATGCTTATTTTTGACGTACTGTTTTTTTAATATAGAAGAGAAGGCAAACGAGGAAGTGGGTCACCTGATGGAAAGTTAATACCTTTAAGGAATGAGTACACTCTTTTCTTGAAGGTTCCTAAGTCATAATCGTTTGAAAATACCGCCTTCGGTAACTGATTCCACAAAGGTGTTGCACGAGTTAAAAGTGTCTTTGGAATCGTACAGTTGTAGATCGCCACGCATCAAGATAATGGGCATGATACCTTAAGCTCTGACGCGATGTCCGAAGGATGTCCAAGAGATTCCCTTATTTATGAAAATGTACTGTATGTCACTTTATATAATATTATTTTGTACGATTATACACACTAACAGGAGTTCTAGATGGCTGTAAACATTTTTTTGCATCCACGTTGGTTTCGTCTGGACTCTGGACATTAGATTTATTAAAACCAAATTTAATAGTGATCTGAAGGTGGAAACAAACCTTGGAGGTTCCAAGGTTAATCCAAGGCTACTTTTGTTGGAGGGCGCGTGTACAATCGTCTAGACCATCTTTAATATTTAAAGAGATTTTGCAAATGTTAGATGCAAAGTTTGCATGGTTAGGGTTTGCCGGAATAAATGTCTCACATTTTGAAATAGCCTGCTAATTAAATAATGATAGCCTTTTGCTTGTTCTGCCCTTTCAATTTTTAAATGTATTGGTAGAATTTAAGGTTTTATGGATTTTTTTTTTACTGATAGTAGCCCACCTGCACGGATCATTTTGATTACCTCGTTGGTTGAGGGCTACATGCCTAGCGCCGCCAACCAACAACCAACCGCGAGGCTCAGGTTCAATTCCCGAAGGGGTTAGACAGTAGTGACAATAACAGCTCGTATGGATTTAAACATTATTTTCCCGATTTCCCCTGCAATTTTCCCCGGTTTTTTTTTTCATATGAACCTTCTCCTGACAATAACTACCTAACACAACAAAAAATAATTAGCAAAACTGTAAGGTTACCGAAGCTCGATTCATGCCATATTGGAAATTGGAATCGAGCTTATGAATTTAAGTAGATACTATTGGCGAACTATCAACGGTCCATGTATGCTAAAATACGTCAGCAGTATAATGTTTTTTACATACAAAGCAATCATGGATCCTGGTGACAAAAATACACCAGATTAACATTAATATGTTTTGTAAGACTAGTGTTTCCAAAACACGATTCATTTCACTTTGCACTTATGAAAAAAATCAAAAAGTTAACCCTTTTTTAAAAGCAAAACCCAACTGTCTACTTCAATTATGAAAATATCGACACCAGATTTAACATAAACATAGATAAGTACTATACCTAAAAGATAAGTGTTTCAGATTTTATACTTTATTTCAAATTACTTTTTTAGTGTCAAAAATAGTTATATGTCGCTTAAGACGTTTACTTTAGATCTTTAATCATAGAACGGGGGAGTGCGGCGATTGGCTATTCTGGCTGACTAAGTATGGGGCCTTAACATTTAATATTATTTTATCGGATTCATTGAATTTGTATGTAACTAAAATAAATGTTGATAAGATCCACTAGTACTATATTTAAAAGTACCTAAAATGACGAATTCCGTACGGTTCTGGTTCTGGTCCACCCGTTCAGACGTGATAAGAAGACCTCGCTAAATGGTGATTATTTTTTATATTAACATATAGGTAAGAAGAAGTGTACTTATTTCTTTTGACTGTTGAGGTTACATTTACCAAGAGATTTCATAATAGAAAATTAGGCACAAAAAAAGTAAAAAATAAATCCATAATTACGGATTTGGGGCCTTGGAATCTGCATATCCTCATATTAATCACTTCGCTTCGCTTCAATAAACGCTAATTCAAATTGCACAATGTCTCTTAATATTTAAGAGTTCAAAAATTTATTTTACATTTTTCCCAGACAGGATTTGAACCTGTAACCTTTCGTCTCAAGCCGTCGAATACTTTGTCAAGTTCAAGTCCCGTGGCGAAATTTTTAATTCCATTCTTACCCTTTAACGCGGGTAGTTATGTCCTTTAGATACACAGTTCCGTGTACGTACTAAATGAGTTCATAATTACAGATTTAACAATTGACAATTGACATTATGAAACTAGTACACGTCTTGCTATTTTTTATAAATGTCATAATTTTTAATTTCTTGTCTCATGATATCCAATTGTACCTAACACTAAGAAATACTATGTAATGAGTTCATTTTTTCATTTTAGCACGTTTCCCGTGCTTGGGTATGAATTTGCATACTATTCGTTCGAAAGAAAAAAACCTCAAAGAGGATTTGAACCTTATCTGAGGTAGCCGATAAAGCACGCCAGTTGAAACAAAACATGTGGGTTCAAATACTGACAAAAACTTCTCTCTTTTTTTCCTGTATTTCAAAACTATGAAAATCTGTCCATTCTTCTTTTTTCTTTAGGTTTTGGCATTCGCGTTAGCATTTTGCCATTGGTCAAGAAGTATTTTGCATAAAATTTATCAAAATCTGGATTCAATTATAATTAGTCATTAGTCGTCCATAAGTCATGTAAGGGTCTTGGGTAAAGCGGTGGCCTCATTACTCAAGCTCATATAGTGAGATTTAGCGGCAACAAGGAAATACACGAAACGCTAATTTCTTCATGATTATTTAATTTGTGCACTTTCACTAAACATGCCACCAGAGTTGACTAATTTCACTCAATATCAACACGAAAGACAATAATTATGAAAAAACTTCGACCACCTTTTCTTCGATAACGCCAAAAACTCAAAATATGTTCCATGCATGAAAAAAGGTTCAATTTTTTTTCTCTTTTCTTTCTCCACAGAGCCAGCACAAGATCACAGCAGCAAAAGCTGATCTGGATATTTCAAATATTCTGCATGACAACGAGTTTGGGCCAGGAAGGCTAGGACAATGTCCAAATTGTGGCTAGGTAAAATTTTGAGTTTTCGGGATTATTTTTTTATGGAATATATGGACATTTCTTTGGAAATTTCGTTAGAAAAAAATAATTTGAAATAAAATATGTTAGTATTTTTTCGATTGTTTTATTTTAATTTCTACAATTCTTTTATGTTTCTGCAACGTTTAGACTAATATGGAGTTTGTGAAAAAAGGCAGAGCATCTCTGTAAGGTCTGTCATAATTTTTAATATCAATATTATAATCAAAAATTACCTCTTTAAACCCTCTTCTTTTAACTTTTTTTTGTGATAAAATAGTGAAAAAGCGTGCTTTGGCGGGTCCGTTGCCATCAAGTCAGGGTCTGAGAAATTCTCCCATCAACGTAGTGGATGAAAATACCAAATTTTTGTATAGATCATCTACGTAGACGTTTTTTTTCAGTTTCATTTCCCTAAATTTATTTTTGCAATACACTGGTACGACAACAAGTATCCTGATGTATTTAAGGATTGAGATATTTTTTTTTCTTTATAGTACTAGATTATATCTATATCCCCGAAGAGATAGGCAGAGGCACAACCAGGGCAGCCACGACTGGCCAAAGGCGCTAAGACCCACAATGTGACAGGTGGCAAGCCTATCACCAATCAGATACATATCTAATCAACGGCAACAAATTTTCTAGATTTTTATTTGCAAGACCCAGGGATCGAACCTGGGATCTCAAGAAGTCAAGTCCGATGCTGGACTGCTAGACTACAGACGCGTTTAATAACAATACGTGTTAACCTCTGGTTAAAACTAAGAGATGGAATCATTCAATATTTTAAGTACTTTTTTAAAGTTGGCAACGCATGTATAGCCTTATCTGATACAGATTTCAATGAGTTATAACGCTTACCAACGGGGTAGATGTTATTTCACTTACGCATAGTAAAAAAGAATAAGTTAAGCGTAGTAAAAGGATAATTAACGTTTTCACATTTTATTGACTAATCTAATGACAAACTCATTCTTTAACTAATCAATCATCCCGATATCTCCTTCTCGAGGGAAACAGCCGCTCGTAGTTGAGGTTTACATCTAAAGGGTGGGGGCCAGGCAGCTCCCTTCGACCTTGCCGCCCTAGGGGAATGTAGTCATAAGGCACCTGGAACACGTAAGCTACATTAGAAGAAAGGACAACTCCTAGTAGAATGTATGTTTTTTTTATAAGTAAAAGAGAACAAGTGGCTCTCTTGGTGGTAAGAGGCAAACATTGCCTAAAGCATAAATGTTGTTGGTGCTACGTTATCTTACAGCCTAGATCTTAAGCCATATCAAACTAACAAATACGAATGGCAAAAATAGGCAAGGTGGATTATTGTAATAGATACCTACCTAAAAAGCCTCTGGTACATGGCACATAACATAAGGATAACATAATAATAGAAACATGTAATGATAGTATCTGTATTTGTTACTAGCTGCGCCCCGCGGTTTCACCCGCGTAAGTCCCAATCCCGCGGGAACTCCGAGATAAAAAGTAGCCTATATGTTACTCTGGGTCTTCAGCTACCTACATACCAAATTTCATCGTAATCGGCTTTGTAGTTTTTGCGTGAAAGAGTAACAAACATCCATACATCCATACATACAAACTTTCGCATTTATAATATTAATAGGATAGGATATGATATGCTAGTTATATCCAAATTGGTACCTATAGGCAAAAAATAAATATCCCTGGACATATTATACAAATTGAATCTAACCCCAAAGCAAGATAATTAAATGCTTGTATTATGGATGTTACTACAAATACGATACTAATATATATCAGTGCTTGCCGTTGACGTGTTCCGGTTAACTTACTTTTGCTCGAGACCTGACATCCTCGATTCAGGTTGGAAACGCAGCATTACCAGCTTTGGTGTCTCTAGGCGACGTGAAAATCTTACCATCAGAAAATCCGTCTGCTTGTTTGCTTTCCAATATCATAAAAAAACTACAGAATAAAAGTAAAGCAAAGTTACAGAATAAATATAATAAACCAATAAATGCAGACGTATAGATTCATCGCACAAATGCCCTCCACCAACCTCCACCTCCTCAACCAAAGAAGCGTTTGATCAAGTACCTAGGTATAGAGATTATGGAATCTATATTATATGAATACGTGATGCCAAAACTTTCGACCCGTTAAACCTTACGCAAAAAATCTGGCACACTTATAGTATATGTGTAGGAGAAGTGCAGAACGCTAATATTTTTCAATAATAATGCTTACATAGTACATTAAATCAATAAACAAAACATTTACCCACACTGCCACGCATTTGACACACACAAACAAATATATTGATGATAACGATAAAAGACCACAGATGGCGCACTAAAAAGTTTGGAAACAAAGTAGGTGGTCTTGAGAAATGAAGATGGTGTTCTTATCAAGATATTAAATGTAGCATGGTCGAATTTCGACTAACGGGCGACCACTAGTATATATAATTAAACCAAAACCTTTACCCACCTGCGCGTAGACTTCAAAAACCGCTACTAATAAGAAACACAAAATAAACCACTTCATTGTTCGAATTTCGCGCTTGAAAAAAGCAGTCTCATGATTTCAAAGCAATTATTGGATTTAAAAGTGATTATTTTCCTTGACGTAGAGATAAATTTCCATCTTCTTGATTGGAAATTTTTATTTCGTCCAATTGCTTAGTATTGCAATTTGAAGTCGTAAAGTTGCAACTTTTATTATGATTGCTATGAATGTTTTGTGCTTCGACTTGTATGAATTTAGTTATTGCTTGCATAGGTTTCTGTTGTCTAGCGTTCCGGCGTCAGATTTGACGTCTTGAGGTCCCGGGTTCGATCCCCAGATCGGGCAATAATAAGAAAATTTGGTTTTTCCACAATTTTCTAAATTAAAATGTTGTTCGGGATTGGATACGTGCCCGGTTGGCGATAGCCTTGCCACCAATCACATTGTGGGATTTAGTGTCTTCGGCTAGTCGTGGGTGCCCTGGTTGTGCATCTGCTTACCTTTTCGGGGATATGGGTGGAAGTTTTTTTTTACTTTTTAGGAAAGTTATTTTTATGCGATAGGTGAGCGAACAAGCACCCGGGTTTCCTGAAGGTAATAGAGAACCATTGCCTTTAAACACCATAAATGTTACAGCTGCGTTACTGTCATTTGGTCGGGATGTTAAACCTATTGTGCAAGTGTACCACCTACCGTTCGGGCCAGAATATGAAGTCATTATGGCGCTCGGACTAGCTAAGGTGATGGATCCCTACCTGGGCAAGTTGCTGCACAGCATTCTACTATCACTGGTGTTGTTAGTGATTACCTACATTTTAGGTATTTTTTTATTGGGTGGTAGAGTTTCGCAGCGACTCGCCCGGATTGGTAACACCGCCTTACCTATTCCTGCCGCCATGACGTCATGACGTGTTCCGGTTCGGTTGGTAAGATAGCCGGTAAACTTACTTTTGCTCGAGGCCTAACATGCCGGTCTCAGGTTGGCAACGCACCATTACCACCTTTGGTGTCTCTAGGCGGCGTGAATTTCTTACCATCACGAAATCCGTCTGTTTGTTTACCTTCAAATATCATAAAAAAAAGCAGTAATCGCCTCTAACGAGCTGCCTGGCAAGGAAGGCAGATGGTCTAATCTGCAAAGGAGCCCGGACCAACACGGGGAAACGTGTTGGCAATCATGAACGTGTCGAGTGTATTACTTATTATACTAAATTATATCACGCTCAAGTATTTATTTTAGCTATTATTTAAACCATTTGTTTTTGTCATTAAGTAATTGCCGGTTCTGATATTGTTAATTTAATTATCTGAATATCCGCTTGAATGTTATGTTGACCGGTAAAAGAAGTATTGATGTCGACAAAAAACTTTATAAATAGTTTCGTTTTGGCAGTAGGGGGCCATCTATAAATTACGTCACACGTTAATGGGGGGAGAGGGTATAATCTTAATGTGACATTATGTGACAAGGGGCAGGGGGGCTTCGAAAGCCTTGTGACGTCACATTATAAAATACAAGAACACGAAATTTATATATGAACAAAAAACTTTGAACAGATAATTCTCAATCTATATTTATTAATAATTTCGCACTCTCGCTATAAGATTATCTCCTCCGTAATAACAATTGGTTCCTAGAGCTATGTTGTAATGCAAGTGAGACACTAAAATTTACAAGCTTTGAATGGTAAGGGTTTTGATTTAAACCCTTGCCATTCAAAACTTGTAAATTAGGACTATTGCTATTAGCTTGTATTTAGGACTGACGTCCTAACCGACTTTTGGCTAATTCATGGCAAATTCCTATTTAGGCCAGGAGCAGTGTGGATCTTTTAAAAAAAACATGTTAATTTTAAGTCGGGCGCAGACATTTATTAATCATTTATTTAATTTATTAAAGATTATTTATAAAAATAAGTAAAAAAATGAAAATAACTGTTTTCTTTTGATTATTTTTAGATACATGCATAAGTTTGAAAAATGTGTGACGTCACATTGGGGGGACG